>APFE031633920.1:136242-205757 GCA_000404065.3 Pinus taeda
CATAAATGACATTGTTTGACTTTTCTTCAAAATAGAGTTTTGAAGAAGAGTTGGAGTCTATCTGCATGATGATGAAGCTCTCTGAACCATAACTATGTAAGGGCCTCACTCTGGCCTGCATGGCTTTACTGGACATGTTGAAAGACCAAATTGATGAATTCCTAGACCTAGACCTCGAAATGACCTTTGTCCTTTAAAGGACCAAACCTTGACTGTCATGGACTTTGATGATTATTGACAAAAGAACTGAACCAGCAGGAGCCAGACATGAGGGGGAATGACTATCATGACCTTCTCCGTCAGATTATGGCATGCCCCTAGCGGAATGCAACTGGGAGAATGGAGAGGGACACCTAAACATGAAATGCATAAACAATTTTGATCTCTGACGGAGGACTGACCAGACCGACTCTAACATTGGCTCCAATGGGCGACGGTAGCTGCTTGGAGGTGCCAAGAACAACATATCTCTGGAAGAGCTAGACAGTGCCTTGGTCCATTGGGATATGGAGTCATCATTTTGATAAATAATATAGGACTCTGACTCATTTATGAAACTGAAATGACCAAAAAAAAAAACTGACTCAAACTTGACATTGAAATGACTTAAGGGCTAGCTTGAACAACTCTAACAAAATTGAAATAAAAAAATGGTATTTATAGTGACAGTGGAAGCAACATTGATAACTTAGAAATGGTACCGCTTGAGTAGCCGACCATTGATCGGCCCTCCTGGACAATCTTCTCCGTTTATTTCCTTCAGAAGAAAGGCATTCTGCCCCCGATATGCTGCAATCTTGAAAGGACCTTTCCAGAGGTTCTCGAACTTACCGTTCTTACTTTTCTCCTCATTCCTTGCATCCCACTTTAGCACCACATCATCCACCTGAAATTTATCCACCTTTGCCTTCTGTCATAAATTTTCTTGATTTTCTCCTACAATTTGGATGTGTTCTTGAAAACTTCTTCTCTGGTCTGCTGCAAGTGGACCATTTGATTCAACCTTCTCTGCATGGGAACTTCTTCACTGCCAGCCTCCTGAAGAAGTTTGAAAACTGGGGCAGTGAGAGAGGAAGGGAATACTCTATCAACTCCATAAACAAGCTCAAATGGTGACATACCTATGGATTTCTTCTGGCTGACCCGATCTGCCCAAAGCGCATTTACCAACCTCTTATGCCAGCTCTTCTTGTTTATTTCAAGCAGCTTCTTGATTATGTTGACCAATGATTTGTTTGAAGATTCCACCAATACTTTGCCTTGTGGATGATAGGTAGTTGAGTGACCCAAAATGATGTGATGTTTATGACAAAACTCTACCATCCTTTTTGATTTGAAAGCTGTTGCGTTATCAGTGATTAGCTTATTCGGACAACCAAAGTGAGACGAGATGTTATTTTCGAGGAATGAAATGATTACTGCATCTGTAGCTTGTCTGGTGGGAATTGCCTCAATCCATTTTGTGAAGTAATCTGTGGCTATGAGGATCCATCTATGCTGTTCGGAAGAAGCGGGATGAATTTCGCCAATGAAATCCAACCCCCATTGCTGAAAAGGGGCACTCACCTCTATGGGCTTGAGTGGTAGAGGCTGTGACTTCCGCTTTCCTTCGAAAATCTAATACTTATGACAGCGCTTGACCATCTTATATACATCAGCAAACAATATCGGCCAATAGTACCCTGCTCTCAAAATTTTGTTTGTTGTAGACTTCCAAAAAAGGTGACCACCACAGTCTCCTTGCTAGCAGTCCTCCATGACTTGCTTTGCTTCCTTTTCCACCAAACAATTTAACAAAATGCCACCGGGATCTTTCCAATACAGTGTTAAATTAAGAATGCAAAACTTGGCAGCCTTCAAGTTGAGTGTTCTTTCTTTGTTTCTAGTCATGCCGGGCGGAGGTGACAAATTTTTGAGCACATATATGATATCTGAATACCATGGAGAAAGAGAAAATATTTCAGATACCTGAATTGGCGATTCTTCATCATTCTCATCGAACATAGCAATGATCAGATTTATGTCCAAAGCATGCAAGTTTGATTCAGCCATTAGCTTCTCCAATCCCTGTCCTTTCACCAGTTTTGTGGGCTTTATTTCCACGTCATATTCCAGCAAGGCTACAATCCACTTGCCTCTTCTTCCTTTCGGATCGGCCTACACTAAAACATCTTTTACAACACATTAGGAACATAGGCTAGAACGTGAGAATGTAGAATATACACCCAGAAATATTTCAATGCCTTCACAAGTGCAAGGGCTTGCTTCTCAATGATGTTATACTTTAAAGCTGCGTCTCTTATAGCTCTGCTGAAAAATGCAATGGGTCTTTCATGATCATCTCTCTTCTACAATAATACCATTGCCATAGTATGCTCCAAAGCAAATGAAAACAATATGAAATCTTGAGCTTAGTCTGGGCTGACTAGAACTGGTGCTGAGGAAAGAGCCAATTTGACCAAATTGAAAGATTTTACAACCTCTTCCGTCCATTTCACTTGGCTGTCCTTCTTAAGCATGTTTTTCATCTCTCTTAGATGCTCAACAAGATTGGGTACAAAGCGGCGGAGGAAGTTCATCTTACCATTGAACGATTGTATCTCCTTTTTATTTTGGGGCAGATCTATTTGCTGAATTTCTTGCACACGTGCCAGGTCAATACAGATGCCATATTTTGAGATAATGTGCCCGAGTAGTTTTCCTTCTTCCATGGC
This sequence comes from Pinus taeda, assembly GCA_000404065.3. Classification (NCBI taxonomy): domain Eukaryota; kingdom Viridiplantae; phylum Streptophyta; class Pinopsida; order Pinales; family Pinaceae; genus Pinus; species Pinus taeda. The sequence goes on from APFE031633920.1 coordinate 138,957, forward strand.
GAACAAGCTCTTCTTTGGATTCAGCAACAAGCCATATTTTTTGCACTTTAGGAAGACAATTTTAAGATGGTACATGTGCTCTTCATCAGATTTAGAAAACACCATCAAATAATCCAAATACACCACCAAAAAGACATCCTTCTCATTTGCAAAAGCCAAGTCCATGGCGTGCTGAAATGTGGCACCCGCATTCTTCAAACCGAAAGGCATTTTTTGCGTAATGAAAGGTTCCCCATGGAGTGGTGAATGTTGTCTTGTCTTGGTCATCCTCATGGACAGAAACTTGGTTATATCTGGAATAACCATCAAGCAATGACATACGAGATGCTCCCACTACTCGTTGAAGTATATGGTCCATTTTGGGTAGTGGATAGTTGTCCTTCAATGAAACTTTGTTGAGATTTCTGAAATGAATGCGTAAGTGAATATCACCTGTCTTCTTCCTTACAGGCACCAAGTTAGAGATCCAATTTGAAAATCTGATTGGCACAATGATCCCTGATTTGTACAACTTGTTGATCTCCTTTTCAATAGAAGGCAGCAACTTCGGATTTAGCCTTCTCAACTTCTGCCTGAATGGTTTTTGATTGGGCTTGATGGGTATAATGTGCTGAATTATATTGGTGTCATATGTCTTTAAGTCGGAATAGTCCCAAGCAAACACATTTGCAAATGAAGACATCAAAGTGATATATTTGTCCTTGATCTTTGGCGGCAATGCTTTGGACAATTTTACTAATTTAGGATTTGCAGTTGTCCCGATATTGTCCTCTTCCACACCCTTCTCTGTTGGCTGCAATGTTGCCTTGCGGGCTACATCATCTTGATCAAAGATTTCTTCTAGAGGTATCAAGCCTTCGGGAATAACGTTATTCTTCAGCTATAACACATCCATTTCATTGATCTGCATTTCATCTGTACCATTACCTTTTCCATCATCATTTTCTTCATCAATTGAGGTCTCTTTAAACTTGCCTTTGTTTTGCAGAAAATCATCAATCTCGTCATCATCTTGGAACACTTGCCAATATCTCTGATTGTCAGGAATGGTTGGATGGTGTTTGACATGGATTTTGAATTTGTTACTAGAGTTCATTGGGATTTTCAAACTACTCGTTGCCTTAGCAAGAGAATCGGCAATGCTATTTTGTATGCGAGGCACACATGTCAAGGTGTATTTTGAGAACAATTTCAAAATGTCTAGGACTGCATTACGGTAGGCCCGCATCCTTGGATGCTTTGCTTGATATTCGCCTATGACCTGCTTGATAACCAATTCGGAGTCGCCATATACTGAAATCCTCTTAGCATTCAGCTTTCTTAGTATTTCTAGGCCAGCAATTAGAGCTTCATACTCAGCTTCATTATTTGAACATTCAAAAGCCAACTTGTAAGAGCAAACCTATACGTTACTAGGGACCTTGTTTGGGGTGGAGAAGGGACTGCGTACCCAAATTCCTATTCCAGCACCATCATTTCCTACTGCTCCATCAAAATCCATGGTCCACAATCCTTCCTCCTCCTCTTGCAAGTGCTGGAAATCTATTTGTTGTGTCTTGCCTACTTGCTTTCCATTGCTTTCAGCTGATTTCCCAACGGTGTTCTGCTATTTTTGTTCCTCTTTCTTTAAAACTTCTCTGAAATTTTCTGTTATTTCCAGAATATCATCTGCTTCTACCAACTGACTATCTATATCATTTAGACTATCTGAATAAAAAACAAAAGACTCTAAATCTGTATGTACATAGTTAATAGGATGATTTATTGGTTTCTCCTTGCTTGTGATCATGTACTTCATTTTCTGTTCCCGATATAATTTCCTCATTTGTCCAAATACTGGAATCGTTGCATAGAAGAAGTCTAGCTATAGTGTCCCTTTTAGTTTCGCTACCCAAGACCTGGAAAGAAGCATGCCAAACCTTGGAGGAATGTCTGCCACCGCAATATCCATCAAGAAATTCTTCATGGGGAGCTGATCCAAACTCACAACGAAGTCTTTGATGAGACCTATACATCTTACTCTACTGGAATCGAACAAATAGAGATCATGATATTGGCGGGTGACATCCAGACCAAGCTTGTCCATGATTGCCTTGGGCATGAGATTGTGAGAGACTCCGGAATCGAACATGGCATTATGTAAAACAAAATCATGCAACCTCAAATTGATGTAGAAAGGTGGCACCTCGTTGTCATGAGACTCGCCATTTGATGTTGGCCCAAAAATCATTTCAGGCTGATCATCTTTGACATTCGCCATGTCTGACATCGGATCCAAAGTTAACATTTTAGATACTTGTCCTTTATAACTGCTGTTCTTCAATATTTCAGTGAAAGGGATGGATATTTTTAGTTTGGAAATCTCATTCTCTAAGTTGAACGTGGGAATCCTCTCCACCTCTTTGACCAGGATTTCTTTCCTCTCCCTTTCTTTTGTTGTAACTTGCTGATTTGTTGGTTCCGCTGATGTTGATTTGCTGCTCTCTGTCTCAACCACCTCCTTTCCTTTCCTTTGTGTACCAACTGAATCATTCTTCGGCGCTTCAACATCTTTATTTTTCTGAATGGGTCTGACTGACACATCCCTGTTTCTAAACGAATATCATTGCTGTTGGGCAGACAAAGCATTCATGTAGCCTCTTTGATATTCATCTGATTGTTCCTCGAAGACGGCGTCACTTGCTAGAATGAAATCTCCATCTTTGCGTGCAGCTGAATTCTCTGTATACTCCTCCTCTTCAGTGAGATAAGTAGGCAAATCGTCAAGAGTAAAGAGATGATTTTCTTCACCTATTACATTCTCATCTTCATCTAATTCCGGTCCATGCACAAAATTTTGCTGCAAAGGTGTTTGTACTGATTGTTGTGCAATTGGCTCTTGAGCTCGCTGATCTCTCTGTCTTATCCTATACTGTGGTTGCTACTGGCCACGGAAGTTAGGATTTCTAACTTGTGGCTCCAGTTTGTCAAGTTTCACTCTCTCAAGCATCTGCTCTATCTTCCGAAGTAGTTGATCTACTAAGGAAGATTCTTCCTTTGCAGTGACCTTCTTTTCTACTTTTGCTCTAGCCCTCTTGGTCAGCAAATTTGCTTCAACGTTGACTGTTATCTTCTGCATGTATTCCATTGTAGCCGGTTCTCTTTCTCTCAATTGATAAGCCATATCAGCATGAAAACCATCCAGGAACATTAACATGGCTAGTCCCACAGGTGGCCTTAGATTATCTGGAATTTCATTATACATTGCATTGAATCTAATGCAATAATATTAGACTGACTCACCAGCGTTTCTCTTGATTTGCTCATATTCGGACAGAATTTGAAGAGGGTTCTTTTTCACTTCCCAATGGTTCAAGAATTGCCTTTGTAGGTCTGCCAAGGTGGTGATATGTGCAGCCGGTAAAATTCTGAACCATTTCCTTACTTCACCCGCAAATGTTTGTACAAAAAGTCTCATCGCCATGTTTTCCGCATCTATCTCATGAAGTTCATAAAAGTCTACCATTCTGTCCACATGTTGCTGCGCAGTAATGCCATTAGGAGTGCCATCAAATAATGGGATTTTTCTTTGGTAATCATCGGGCATATCATCTAGAATTTGAGGCAAAACAAGCGGTGAGAAACGTGCAGCCATCACTCTTGGTGGATTTGTCCTCGGAGGTGTTGGATGAGTGTGCGCAGTTTGTAAGGGGCTAGCAATGGGAGTTTGAAGCTGAGCTATTATGTAGTTATCAATAGACCGGTTAGCCCTTTCCGTCTCCAAATCCACAAGGACTTGTGGATTGCGGACAGTAGAGTCAACCGCTCTTTTAGACTTGGTTTGAAACAATGATAATTCAAACTGTTCGGCAAACTCTAGCTGTTCAATATACTCAAAAATGTCCGGGCATGAATGAGATTTGAGCACAGGAAATATAGAGCTTTCTTGACAATGATTTCTTGAAATCAAATTGGGATCTGGATTAGCTCTGGTGTATCTTCGAGAAGCTAGCGTGCTATTCAGAAAAAATCAAAGGACACAACCTATTTTACATCAGCCTATCAAATCCTAAACTTATCATCCAGAAGCTTAGAATTATTAAGAAGCAAGGGGATTTGATTTTGTCCCCAGTGGATTCGCCACTATGTTAACATCTAAATCTACCTTAGGCTGAAAGAAGGCAAAATTTAGGGTAACCACAAACCACGCTCAGTTTGGTAGCTAGCCCTACCAGAACAGGAGAGGGCTCTCTCCAAGTCACACTCAATAAATAAGTGAATGAAAAGGCCCTAGATGACTTACAGTGAACTACTTGTCTTAGGCTAGTAAGTGAAAATGAAAATAAGAAGTGATTTTCATGAATGATTGTGTTTCTAGATGTTATGGGACCACAGGACCTCAATGACCAGAGAAATTAATACAAAGGCACGAATTATTTCATGAGGCAATGTAGGCGGAAAGCGTAGCAATTTAGTTTTAAGATATGGTGGAATGGAGAGATTGATTAAGATGGTGAAAAGGGCATGGAAAACATGAATCCTTTTCAACAGAAGAATGAACATTGTACATGAAATTTTCCCACAGGCAGATCAATAAAAATTGAATTCTACCTTAGCTAAGTTAGAAAATTTCAATGGAAGTGAATATGAAATGAGCTATGAAACATAACAAGGTACATATGAAACATAAGAGACACATTTGCTACACTCACAACCACATGAATCTCATGAGACAGAGCCACTACTTTTCATTAATCCTCTGTTAAAATACACAATGCAGAAATAGATTTTCTTTCCCACAGTCTCCCAGAAGTTACAAGCCAACCTACCCTTTACAAAAGGATTGCATACAATATATAGAAAGTTCTATGGAGAGATAGAACGCCCAAGGGTTGGGGAGTTACTTGAATCATTACAAACTAAAGGTGGAGAGCCAAACAACAGCTACAGGTGCAGCGCCACAAACATGACAAATGGCTTGGTGGCCCTTTGCCTTCCTTTACCACTTGGATAATTGACCATCTAGAGTGAAAATAATTATAAAACTGCCTTAGGTGCTAAGAAACTGAAGTTCATATCAGTGGGCCCACTTACAAAAAGTCGGGAAGCGAAAATCCACAAAATGGAGACATTCTGGCCCTTTTTCCTATATGCGCTGTGCCCTTTCCTGTATGCGTTGTGCCACGTTGAGGCCACTTTTGGAGGCCTTCCTGGTGTCCAAATTGAGCGCAAGATAGCTCGTTGGAAAGCCTGTCGGGTCTACTTTCCAACCCCACTATAAGTTTTAAATTTGGAGTTAGGTTGCCCCTCCAAAGATTCATTCTCCCAAGACTGCTTCCTGTGTGTCAAAATAGGGGCAGTGAGGCCATTTTTTAGTGTATTTTTCCCTTTTTGTGGCCAAGATCTTCTCCAAATTTCTTGCTCCCAGTGCCACTAATTTTTATTTTTCATGCCGAATCCAAAAACGCAAACCATTTCTCATTTGGAGCTCTCAATCTTACGCGTCATGCCGGTGGCGCAGCGCGTATAGAGAAAAAACCTGTTTTTGTGCCAAAAATTTGTCGTGCAACCAAAATTTTCCCAAATTCCTTGAAATTTGGGTTGGAGGTCCTCTATGAAGTGTTATGCTATGCCAAGGAAGTTTCAGCCAAGATTCAAAGTTGATCTTGCTCTTTTTCCTTTTTTGCTTCCTTTGTTGCTTCGCTCAATTTAGCCTTCAATCTCCTTATTCGGGCCTTTGCACTCATGTTCCTGCCCTGTAATGACAAGCCATCCTGCTCAGTATGGCAGTGTCCCTGTTTGACCTCTCCAACTTTTTCTCCAAGTGTAGGTTGACCCGATCCAACAAAGACTCACGGTCATTGTTGATCTCCTGCTTCAAGGTAGTGAGCTCGATCCCTCTCTACTGGACAGCTTCTCGATTTTCACAAATGCTTTGTAGCTCCATGATCGTCTGTTGGTCATCAAGCTATTTGTTTCTCTGCTCTAGATACATGATGACCCATCTAGCCCTCTCGAAATTCAGTATCAAGTTTTTGATCTCCGTGTCCTTCTCCTAAATGGTCATCCTAGGTTTGGCATTTTCTGCCTCTGTCTCTTCATCCGGAATGAGGATGACACCAGTATCCTGTGTACCTGATGGCCCCTCATCATGCATGGGCTCCTTGCCTTTCTCCAATACCTGTGTAGTCCATGTCGGAAGTGAGGCCCCTTCAACCCCAGGTGGAGATAACACTCGCTTTGGTGCTGCAAATAAGTTCCTACTGCCTTTCTGATATGTCACCAAAAATGGCATGATCGTGGTCTCATGGTGCTCATGCTGATAAGAAGGACCAACCAAATCCTACTCGGGCTTTGATAGTACCTGTGGTGTGCTGAAGAAGTCACGGGAGATGAAGTCCTCTCAAGCAATGCCCTGCAATCCCAATTGATGATCTACCAAAATATGAATGAGAGTGAAGTGATAGACATTGTTAAGCTGCTGCTGAGGGGTCTTATACAGCATGAAGGTGTTCATCCTCTCTATATTCTTGCATATGAAAAATGGGAGGTTCATCATCCTCACCCTGGTAAAGTGCATGAGCAGGCGGATATGATAGGCATAGAGTTTAGACAACCTCCCCTCACAGCTAAAGTATTTCATGATCAACCTCATGAATGGAGCATACTCATTCTTCAAGTATCTGAAGGGAAATACTCTTGTGAGCTCATCAACAAATATGGTTTTGATGTAAGGCTCATAGTGATGCCTTTCCACCTTCTTTTTCTTATGCCACTGCTTCCCAACATTTGGAATACCTGTTGCCAATGATATAGCTTCGGGTGTCAAGGTGAAAGTGACCCCGGCCAAGGTAAACTGACCTCCATGTAGATGAGGCACAAATAACCGGGCCAACTCATGATGAACTCTGACATTTGTCACCCTTTGACAAAATTCGAAACACGATAAGTACTGGAAGGATGACATGCCAAGGGGGCATGCTTGTAACTCAATGAGCATAGTGGGTTCATCCCTGACATGTCTGCCACTCTTGTGGTGTCTCCTGGGAGCCTACTCTTTTGAAGATGAGTCACTCTGTGTCTCCCTCTCATACTCGGACGAATGTTGTGATGACATGACTTACAAATTTATGTGCTTCCCAAAAAAAATTGAGTGAATTTGGCACATTCTGGGCACTTTGGTTATGTCTGCCACACCACTATCTGTGTACGCCACACTCTAGTTTGTGTGCGTCGTGATCCTACAACTTTGAACTGGGGGCAGGGGTTGTGTGTGCCGGGCCCTTAGCTGTGTGTGCCACGCCCTTAACCTCACATCCAACCGACCTTTCGCTGCTTGTTTACTCCTCGTCCTATATGCGCCGCATGCAAAGCCCAGTGCACCGTTCCCTGGGTATGCACCATGCGCGTTACAACTTTGAATTGGGGGTGAGGGCTGTGTGCGCCGCGCCCGTGACTGTGTGCACCGCACTGTGAAAACTGACTCCCACTTACTCCAAATGATCACCAACGCACTCCAATCTCTTTGCTAAGTCTCCCACTGGTTTTGATTTGCACAATGCCTTTGATTGTGGTGGAAAACTTGCATATAAAGCTTTGGGAGAGATGAGTTTGAATTTTGCTTCTTCAAATGCCCATTTTCTAATGTTGTGTTTTGCCACTTTTTCACTGACTTTAGAACACATTGATTTTCACTTTCCCTTCGAAATTTTAGCTCAAATGACAAAATTTTTGGCACTCTTTGTAGGGATTGGACGACCGGATATCTGGCCATGGAAACCATCACTGCATCTGAAAAATCAACTAACGAATCTTTTTTTTCTTTTTCAAATTTTGTCATAAATGACACTGCTTGACTTTTCTTCAAAATAGAGTTTTGAAGAAGAGTCAAAGTCTATCCACATGACGATGAAGCTTTCTGAACCATAACTGTGTAAGGACCTCACTATGGCCTGCATGGCTCTGTTGGACATGTTCAAGTACTGAATTGATGAATTCCTAGACCTATACCTTGAAATGACCTTCGTCCTTTAAAGGACCAGACCTTGACAGTCATGGACTTCGATGATAATTGATAAAATACCTGAGCCAGCAGGAGCGAGACATGAGGGGGGAAATGAATATAATGACTTTCTCCATGAGATTATGGCATGCCCCTAGCAGAATGCAAGTGGGAGAATGGAGCGAGACACCTAACCATGAAATGCATAAAGAGTTTTGATCTCTGATGGAGGACTTGACCAGACCGACTCTAACATTGGCTCCAATGGGGGATGGTAGCTCCTCGGAGGTGCCAATAACAACAGATCTCTGAAGGAGCTAGACAGTGCCTTCATCCATTGGGCTATGGAGTCATCATTTTGATAGATAATACTGGACTCTGACTCATTTACGAAGCTGAAACGACCAAAAAACTGACTCAAACTTGACATCAAAATAACTTAAAGACTAATTTGAAAAACTCTAACGAAACTGAAATAAAATGGTATTTACAATGACAGTGGAAGCAGCGTTTGATAACTTAGAAGTGGTACCACTTGAGTAGCCGACCATTGATTGGCCCTCCTGGACAATCCTCTCCGTTTATTTCCTTAAGAAGAAAAGCATTTTGCCCCCGATATGCTGCGATCTTGGAAGGACCTTTCCAAAGGTTCTCGAACTTACCGTGCTTTCCTTTCTCCTCATTTCTTGCATCCCACTTCAGCACTACATCATCCACCTGAAATTTATCCACCTTTACCTTTCTATCCTAAATTTTCTTGATTTTCTCCTGCAATTTGGATGTGTTCTTGAAAACTTCTTCTCTGGTCTGCTCCAAGTGGACCTTTTGATTCAGCCTCCTTTGCATGGGATCTTCTTCACTACCGGCCTCCTGAAGAAGTTTGACAATCGGGGCAGTGAGAGAGGAAGGAAATACTGTATGAACTCCATAAACCAACTCAAATGGTGATGTACCTATGGACTTCTTCTGGCTTACCCGATCTGCCCAAAGCACATTTACCAACCTTTTATGCCAGCTCTTCTTGTTCATTTCCAGCAGCTTCTTGATTATGTTGACCAATGATTTGTTTGAGGATTCTGCCAATTCATTGCCTTGTGGATGATAGGCAGTTGAATGACCCAAAATAATGTGATATTTATGACAAAATTCTACCATCCACTTTGATTCGAAAGCTGATGTGTTATTGGTGATTATCTTGTTCGGACAACCAAAGCGAGACAAGATGTTATTTTCGAGGAATGAAATGATCACCGCATCTGTGGGTTGTCTGGTGGGGATCGCCTCAATCCATTTTGCGAAGTAATCTATGGCTGTGAGGATCCATTTATGCTATCTGGAAGAAGCGGGATGAATTTCGTTGATGAAATCCAACCCCCATTGCTGAAAAGGGGTGTTCACCTCTATGGGCTTGAGTGGTAGAGGTTGTAAGTTTCACTTTCCTTCGAAAATTTGACACTTGTGGCAATGCTTAACCATCTTATATACATCAGCAAACAATGTCGGCCAATAGTACCCTACTCTCTGAATTTTGTTCGTTGTTGACTTTCAAAAGAGGTGACCTCCATAGTCTCCTTGGTGGTTGTCCTTCTTTTAGATGCTCCACGATATTGGGTACAAAGCGGTAGAGGAAGTTCATCTTGCCATTGAATGATTGTATCTCCTTTTTATTCCGGGGTGGATCTATTTACTGAATCGCTTGCACACGTGCTGGGTCAATACGGATGCCATCCTTGGAGATAATGTGTCCGAGTAGTTTGCCTTCTTCCATGGCGAACAAGCTCTTCTTTGGATTCAGCGACAAGCCATATTTTTCACACTTTAGGAAGATAGTTTTAAGATGGTTCATGTGCTCTTCATCTGATTTAGAAAACACCCTCAAATCATCCAAATACACCACCAAAAAGACATCCTTTTCATTTGCAAAAGCCAAGTCCATAGCACGCTGAAATGTGGCACCCGCATTCTTCAAACCGAAAGGCATTTTCGTGTAATGAAAGGTCCCCCATGGAGTGGTGAACATTGTCTTGTCTCGGTCATCCTAATGGACAGAAACTTGGTTATATCCAGAATAACCATCCAGCAGTGACATGCGAGATGCCCCCACTACTCGCTGAAGTATATGGTCCATTTTGGGCAGTGGATAGTTGTCCTTCAATGAGACTTTGTTAAGATTTCTGAAATCGATGCATAGGCAAATTTCCCCTCTCTTTTTCCTTATGGGTACCAAGTTGGAGATCCAATCGAAAAATCTGATTGGCACAATGATTCCTGATTTGTAAAACATGTTGATCTCCTTTTCAATAGATGGCAGTAACTTTGGATTTAGCCTTCTCAACCTTTGTCAGAAGGGCTTTTGATTAGGCTTGATGGGTATAGTGTGCTGAATTATGTTGGTGTCATATGTCTTTCAATCAGAATAGTCCCAAGGAAACACATCTGCAAATGACGACATCAAACTGATATATTTATCCTTGACCTTTGGCGACAATGCTTTGGACAATTTTACCAATTTAGGATTCGCAGTTGTCCCGATATTGACCTCTTCCACACCCTTCTTTGTTGGCTGCAATGTTGTCTTGCGGGCTACATCATCCTGATTGAAGAGTTCTTCTAGAGGTATCAAGCCTTTGGGGATAACATTATTCTTCAGTTGCAACACGTCCATTTCATTGATCTACATTTCATATGTACCATTGCCTTTTCCATCATCATTTTCTTCATCAATTGAGGTCTCTTTAAACTTTCCTTTGTTTTGTAGAAAATCATCCATCTCGTCATCATCTTGGAACACTTGCCAATATCTCTGATTGTTAGGAACGGTTGGATGGTGTTTGACATGGATTTGGAATTTGTTACTAGAGTTCATTAGGATTTTCAAACTACTCGCTACCTTAGCAAGAGCATCGGCAATGCTATTTTGTATGCGAGGCACACATGTGAAGGTGTATTCTCTGAGAATAATTTCAAAATGTCTAGGACTGCATTACGGTAGGCCCACATCCTAGGATGCTTTGCTTGATATTCGCCTCTGACCTGCTTGATAACCAATTCGAAGTCGCCATATACTGAAATCCTCTTAGCATTCAGCTTTCTTACTATTTTTAGGCCAGCAATCAGAGCTTCATACTCAGCTTCATTATTTGAACATTCAAAAGCCAACTTGTAAGAGCAAACCCGCACGTTACTAGGGACCTTATTTGGGGCGGAGAAGGGATTGCGCACCCAAATTCCTATTCCAACACCATCATTTCCTACTGCTCCATCAACATCCATGGTCCACAATCCTTCCTCCTCCTCTTGTAAGTGTTGGAAATCTGTTTCTTGTGCCTCGCCTTCTTGTTGTCCATTGCTTTTAGCTGATTTCCCAACAGTGTTCTGCTGTTTTTGTTCCTCTCTCTTTAAAACTTCTCTGAAATTTTCAATTATTTCTGGAATATCATCTGCTTCTACCAACTGACTATCTATATCATTTAAACTATCTGAATACAAAACAAAAGACTCTAAATATGTATGTACATAGTTAATAGGATGATTTATTGGTTTCTCCTTGCTTGTGATCATGAACTTCATTTTCTGTTCCCGATATAATTTCCTCATTTGTCCAAATACTGGAATTGTTGCATAGGAGAAGTCCAGTTGTAGTGTCCCTTTTAGTTTCGCTACCCAAGACCTGGAAAGAAGCATGCCAAACCTTGGAGGAATGTCTGCCACCACAATATCCATCAAGACATTCTTCATGGGGAGCTGATCCAAACTCACAACCAAGTCTTTGATGAGACCTATACATCTTACTTTGCTGGAATCGAACGAATAGATATCATGATATTGGCGGGTGACGTCCAGACCAAGCTTGTCCATGATTGCCTTGGGCATGAGATTGTGAGAGGCTCCGGAATCAAACATGGCATTATGTAAAACAAAATCATGCAACCTCAAACTGATGTAGAAAGGTGGCACCTCGCTGTCATGAGACTTGCCATTTGATGCTGGCCCAAAAATCATTTTAGGTTAATCATCTTCGACATTCACCATGTCTGACATCGGATCCAAATTTAACATTTTAGATACTTTTCCTTTATAACTGTTGTTCTTCAATATTTCAGTGAAAGGGATGGATATTTTTAGTTTGGAAATCTCATTCTCTAAGTTGAATGTGGGAATCCTCTCCACCTCTTTGACCGGGATTTCTTTCCTCTCCCTTTCTTTCAATGTAACTTGCTGATTTGCTGGTTCTGCTGATGTTGATTTGCTGCTCTCTGTTTCAACCACCTCCTTTCTTTTCGTTTGTGTACCAGCTGAATCATTATTTGGCACTTCAACATTTCTTTTTCTGAATGGGTCTGACTAGCACATCCCTGTTTCTAAGCGAATATCACTGCTGTTGGGTGGAGAAAGCATTCATGTAGCCTCTTTGATATTCATCTGATTGTTCCTCCAAGATGGTGTCGCTTGCTAGAATGAAATCTCCATATTTGTGTGCAGCTGAATTCTTTGTATACTCCTCTTCAGTGAGATAAGTAGGCAAATCGTCAGGAGTAAAGAGATGATTTTCTTTGCCTATTACATTCCTGTCTTCATCTGATTCTGGTCCATGCATAAAATTTTGCTGCAAAGGTGTTTGTACTGATTGTTGTGCAATTCGCTCTTGAGCTCGTTGATCTCTCTGTCTTATCCTATATTGTGGTTGTTGTTGGCCACGGAAGTTAGGATTTCTAACTTGTGGCTCTGGTTTGTCAAGTTTCACTCTCTCAAGCATCTACTCTACCTTCTGAAGTAGCTGTTCTACTGAGGCAGATTCTTCCTTTGCAATGACCTTCTTTTCTGCTTTTCCTCTAGCCCTCTCGATCAACAAATTTGCTTCAACGCTGAGTGCTATCTTCTACATGTCTTCCATTGTAGCCGGTTCTCTTTCTCTCAATTGATAAGCCATATCAGCATCAAAACCATCTGGGAACTTCAACATGGCTAGTCCCACGGGTGGCCTTAGATTATCTGGAATTTCATTATACACTGCATTGAATCTAATGCAATAATCATGGACCGACTCACCAACGTTTCTCTTGATTTGCTCATATTCGAACAGAATTTGAAGAGGGTTCTTTTTCACTTCCCAGTGGTTCAAGAATTGTCTTTGTAGGTCTACCAAGGTGGCAATACGTGTAGCCGGTAAACCTCTGAACCATTTCCTTACTTCACCCGCAAATGTTTGTACAAAAAGTCTCATCACCACGTTTTCCGCATCTATCTCATGAAGTTCATAAAAGTCTACCATTCTGTCCACATGTTGATGCACAGTAATGCCATTAGGAGCGCCACCAAAGAATGGGATTTTTCTTTGGCAATCACCGGGCATATCATCTAGAATTTGAGGCAAAACAAGCGGTGCGAAATGTGCAACCATCACTCTTGATGGATTTGTCCTTGGAGGTGTTGGATGAGTATGCGCAGTTTCTAAGGGGCTAGCTATGGGAGTTTGAAGCTGAGCTATTATGTAGTTATCAATAGATCAGTTAGCCCTTTCCATCTCCAAATCTACAAGAAATTGTGGATTGTGGACAGTAGAGTCAACCACTCTTTCGGACTTGGTTCCAAACAACGATAATTCAAACTATTCGTCAAACTCTAGCTCTTCAATATACTCGAAAATGTTTGGGCATGAATGAGATTTGAGCACGGGCAATATAGAGCTTTCTTGACGACAATTTCTTGAAATCAAATTGGGATTTTTGTAGATGAGCGGAGGGTCGGGATCTAGATTAGCTCTGGTGTATCTTTGAGAAGCCAGCGTGCTATTCAGAAAAAATCAAAGGACACAACCTATTTTACATCAGCCTATCAAATCCTAAACTTATCATCCAGAAGCTTAGAATTATTAAGAAGCAAGGGGATTTGAATCCATCCCCAGTGGAGTCACCATTATGTTAGCACCTAAATCCGCCTTAGGCTGAAAGAAGGAAAAATTCAGGGTAACCACAAACCACGCTTAGTCTAGTAGCTAGCCCTACCAGAACAGGAGAGGGCTCTCTCCAAGTCACACTCAGAAAATAAGTGAATGAAAATGCCTCAGATGACTTACGGTGAACTATTTGTCTTAGGCTAGTAAGTGAAAATGAAAATAAGAAGTGATTTTGATGAATGACCGTGTTTCTAGGATGTTATGGGACCATTGGACCTCAATGACCAGAGAACTTAATACAAAGGCACAGATTATTTCATGAGGCAAGGTAGGCGGAAAGCATAAAAATTTAGTTTTAAGATATGGCGGAATGGAGAGATTGATTAAGAGGGTGAAAAGGGCATGGACAACATGAATCCTTTTCAACAGAAGAATGAACACTGTACATGAAATTTTCCCACAGGCAGAGCAATAAAAATTGAATTCTACCTTAGCTAACTTAGAAAATTTCAATGGAAGTGAATATGAAATGAGCTATGAAACATAACAATATACATATGAAACATAAGAGGCACATTTTCTACACTCACAACCACATGAATCTCATGAAATAGAGCCACTGCTTTTCATTAATCCTCTGTAAAAATATACAATGCAGAAACAGAGTTTCTTTCCCATAGTCTCCCAGAAGTTACAAGCCAACCTACCCTTTGCAAATGGTTTGCATACAATATATAGAAAGTGCTATGGAGAGATAGAATGCCAAAGGGTTGGGGAGTTACTTGAATCATTACAAACTGAAGGTGGAGAGCCAAACAACAGCTACAGGTGCAACGCGACAAACATGACAAATGGCTTGGTGGCCCTTTACCTTCCTTTGCCACTTGGATAACTGACCATATGGAGTGAAAATAATTATAAAACCACCTTAGGTGCCGAAAAACTGAAGTGCATATGAGTGGGCCCACTTACAAAAAGTCGGGAAATGAAAATTCGCGAAATGGAGGCATTCTGTCCCTTTTTCCTATATGTGTCGCGCCCCTTTCCTGTATGCGTCACGCAACGTTGAGGCCACGTTTGGAGGCCTTCCCAGTGTCCAAATTGAGCATAGGATAGCTCGTTGGAAAGCTCGTCCTGTCTAATTTCCAACCTCACCGGAATTTTTGAATTGGGAGTTCATTTTCCCCTCCAAATCTTCATTCTCCCAAGACTGCTTCCTGTGTGTCAAAATAGGGGCAGTGAGGCCATTTTTGAGTGTATTTTGCCCTTTTGGTGGCCAATATCTTCTCCAAATTTCTTGCTCCCAGTGCCAGTAATTTTTGTTTTGCATGCCGAATCCAAAAATGCAAACCATTTCTCATTTTGAGCTCCCAATCTTACACGTCATGCTGGTCCTGCGGCGCGTATAGAGAAAAATCCTGTTTTTGTGCCAAAAATTTGTCGTGTGACCATAATTTTCCCGAATTCCTTGAAATTTGGGCTGGAGGGCCTCTATGAAGTGCTATGTTGTGCCAAGGAAGCTTGAGCCAAGATTCGAAGTTGGTCTTTCTCTTTTTCCTTTTTTGCTTCCTTTGTTGCTTCGCTCAATTTAGCCTTCAAGCTCCTTATTCAGGCCTTTGCGCTCATGTTCTGCGCCCTGTAATGACAAGCCATCCTCGTCAGTATGGCAGTGTCCCTGTTTGCCTTCTCCATCTTTTTCTCCAAGTGTACGTTGACTCGATCTAACCAAGACTCACGGTCGTTGTTGATCTCTTGCTCCAAGGTAGTGAGCTCGATCCCTCTCTGCTGGACAGCTTGTCGATTTTCACAAATGCTTTGCAGCTCCATGATCGTTTGTTGGTCCTCAAGCTTTTTGTTTCTCTGCTCCAGATACTTGATGACCCATCTACCCCTCTCAAAATTCAGTATCAAGTCTTTGATTTCCATGTCCTGCTCCTGAATGGTCATCCTAAGTTTGGCATTTTCTGCCTCTATCTCTTCATCCGGAATGAGGATGACACCGGTATCCTGTGTACCTGATGGCCCCTCATCATGCATGGGCTCCTTGCCTTTGTCCAATACCTTTGTAGTCCATGTCGGAAGTGAGGCCCCTTCAACCCCAGGTGGAGATAACACTCGCTTTGGTGGATCAAATAAGTTCCTACTGCCTTTCTGACATGTCACCAAAAATGGCATGATCATGGTCTCATGGTGCTCATGCTGATAAGAAGGACCAACCAACTCCTGCTCGGGCTTTGATAGTACCTGTGGTGTGCTGAAGAAGTCACGGGAGATGAAGTCCTCTCAAGCAATGCCTTGCAATCCCAATTGATGATCTACCAAAATCTGAATGAGAGCGAAGTGATAGACACTGTTAAGTTGTTGCTGAGGGGTCTTATACAACATGAAGGTGTTCATCCTCTCTATATTCTTGCATATGAAAAATGGGAGGTTCATCATCCTCACCCTGGTAAAGTGCATGAGCAGGCAGATATGATAGGCATACAGTCTAGACAACATCCCCTCACAGCTGAAGTATTTCATGATCAACCTCATGAGTGGAGCATACTCATTCTTCAAGTATCTGAAGGGAAATACTCTTGTGAGCTCATCAACAAATATGGTTTTGATGTAAGGCTCATAGTGATGCCTTTCCACCTTCTTCTTCTGATGCCACTGCTTCCCAACATTTGGAATACCTGTTTCCAATGATATAGCTTCGGGTGTCAAGGTGAAAGTGACCCCGACCAAGGTAGACTGACCTCCATGTAGATGAGGCACAAATAACCAAGCCAACTCATGATGAACTTTGACATTTGTCACCCTTTGACAAAATTCGAAACATGATAAGTACTAGAAGGATGACATGGCAAGAGGGCATGCTTGTAACTCGGTGAGCATAGTGGGTTCATCCCTGACATGTCTGCCACTCTTGTGGTGTCTCTTGGGAGCCTGCTCTTCTAAAGATGAGTCACTCTGTGTCTCCCTCTCATACTCGGAGGAATGTTGTGATGACATGACTTGCAAATTTATGTGCTTCCCAAAAATATTTGAGTGGATTTGGCACGTTCTGGGCACTTTGGTTCTGTGCGTTGCGCCTCTGTCTATGTGTGTCATGCTCTAGTTTATGTGAAGCATGCTCCAGGTATGCACTGCGCATGTTACAACTTTGAACTGGGGGCAGGGGCTGTGTGCGCCGCGCCCTGCGTGTGTGCTGCGCCCTTAGCTGTGTGCGCTACGCTCTTAACCTCACCTCCAACCAACCTTTCGTTGCTTGTTTACTCCTCATCCTATATGCGCCGCGCGCAAAGCCCAGTGCGCCACGCCCTGGGTATGCACTGCGCACGTTACAATTTTGAACTAGGGGCGGGGACTGTGTGCGCCATGCCCTGTGTGTGCGTCGTGCCCCTGACTGTGTGTGCCACGCCCTGAAAACCGACTCCCACTTCCAAATGCTCACCAACACACTCCAATCTCTTTGCGATGTCTCCCACTGGTTTTGATTTGTACAATGCCTCTGATTGTGGTGGAAAACTTGTATATAAAGCTTTGGGAGAGATGATTTTGATTTTTGCTTCTTCAAAAACCCATTTTCTAATGTTGTGTTTTGGCACTTTTTCACTGACTTTAGAACACATTGATTTTCACTTTCCCTTTGAAATTTTGGCTCAAATGACAAAATTTCTGGCACTCTTTGCAGGGATTGCACGACCAAATATCTGGCCACGGAAACCATGACTGCATCTGAAAAATCAACTAGTAACCTTTTTTTTTCTTGCAAATTTTGTCATAAATGACACTGTTTGACTTTTCTTCAAAATAGAATTTTGAAGAAGAGTCAAATTCTATCCACATGACGATGAAGCTTCTGAACCATAACTATGTAAGGGCCCCACTCTAGCCTACATGGCTTTGTTGGACATGTTCAAGTGCCGAATTGATGAATTCCTAGACCTATACCTTGAAATGACCTTCGTCCTTTAAAGGGCCAGACCTTGACTGTCATGGACTTCGATGATGATTGATAAAAGACCTGAGCCAACAGGAGCCAGACATGAGGGGGGAAATGACTATAATGACTTTCTCCGTTAGATTATGGCATGCCCCTAGCGAAATGCAACTGGGAGAATGGAGTGGGACACCTAATCATGAAATGCATAAAGAGTTTTGATCTCTGACGGAGGACTTGACCAGACCGACTCTAACACATTACATAAATGAAGAATTCTTGGATGATACAAATGAAAGGACCTCCTTTCTATATATAGGAGTCTAAGGGGTCATAATATAATCAGAGCCGACATAACAATAATAATGTAAGGGCAGAATAATAACAATAGTGGGTTTCTATGGGGCACAATAGTAACAATATGGGCACTACATGGGTACATCAATATAATAAGGGGGTTGGACTAATAACAATAAGGGGTTACACTAGTAGTATAGGGGCCTAATAGATACATTTGATGGCTTCTTAGCCAATATTGGCATGAATGCAGCATGATGGTCTTGGTCAAATCACTAGGGAACACCTTAGTGCCTAGTCACATGGTCATCGCATTAGTTTTTAATGCCAAAACACAACAAAACTCAAAAATAAACTTTATACTAAACAAACCACCAATGGTGGTTTAACTAACAGCATTAAGGCCTTCACTATCTGCATGTCATTAGGTGGTTCGACTATGGTCTTTTCACAAGCCACCACCTTACAAGTCAATCACGATGGTTGTAGTCTGCCATGTGAACACATATAACACTGACTGTTGGGGCTTACCTAATAGTCTTACACCGACAGTTCCAGTGTGATCTCCAACTACTAACCCCAACAGCTATCAAAATCCACTTGGCCTCTGTTTACATGCTCCTTGTCATGCCATGGTTAGACCACCCGATTAACTGTTGTTGCAGTCTACGTGACTCCGCTTGGTTAGCATTTGCTCTCTTCACATGACCACTACCCCCGCGGTCTTCTCCCGCATGATTTTTCTATGGTTAAGGCTGTGCTTAGTTTATTATAATGTTTCATAATGTTTTATATAAGCCGAGAGTGTATTACTTAGGTTTTTTTGTATTTTAATACATTTTTGCATAATAGGTTTCGGTTTGTAGGCTTAGTTATTTTGTTTTTGATACAATTTTTGAATACAAGTTTTCCATAACTTGAAACATCATGTTACCCAAAACCCTTTTACAAAAATTCTCACTATGTGACATCAAACCCAATGACCACATCATTGACCCACACATCATTGATGATGACATAATGATGTTGATGATGAACAAAACCTATGAAACTGATCTAACAAGATCCTTTTTGACCATCACTACCTTTGTCACGTTCACCAACAATGTTAAAAGATTTTGGTGGTCACACATATACATCTTGTGGAATTTTGAGTAATCTAAAAATTGATCTGGGGGGAAGATAGTAATTGTTGAAGTTGACGTCGTTGATGGACCCCTTTACTACAACATTTTTCTAGGAAGACCGTGGGTATATGTTATGGTTGTTATGGTTTCGACATACTTTCATATGATTGCATTCCCTCATCAAGGTAGAATCACAGTTATTGATCAACTCACTTTCTTCGCCTCTAGGTCACAAGCTACTAGAACCATTCCGTTAGTTTAAGGACCCCCGCTATCTCTTCAAAGAAATGGTGTAGGTCTCTATTGAAGGCTCAAAAATTGCTTCCTCAACAAGGGGGATAACCACTTAGTCCAGACCTTGGGACAACTCCTTTTCCATTTGGAATAGTGGCTCCTACTCGGCATGATGGGACTAGTTTCCCAATCTATTTTTATGCTTGTGCTAACGGGATGATGTTTTGAGATTTTGGAGTAATAATTATCCTCACATTAATCTAATTTAACTAATAATCATGTGAAATTTGTCCTAATCAAAAATATTTATCTAACTATAACTATCTTAGGCATAACATGATATATGTGATCTAAAATGATGTCTGAAAGCAATTGATAATAACTATCATTCAATTATGATGAGAAGTGAATTCGCTTAACAATGATCATTTCGTATCAAAAGTTAGACAAAATGATATGAGAGATATATCGCATAAAAAATCGTTCATGTATTTAGCATAAACTATAAATCATCATCATACAGAAGTGTAATAATGGCAATAAAAAATTCAAACTTTCATACATAAATAACTTAAAGATAATTTATTGCTTGACACATAAGTAAAAAGAATTAAGAGATAAAGAACCATTTATAATATGTTCTACTCATTTGCTCCAGTAATATTGATCTACTTTAAAATCATTCAACATCATCTAAGAGTATAGAAGTGAAATTTCAGTAGAAGATGTTAAATTCAAGTAGAAAATAAATCTTATTCCATTAATTTCACTAGAACTTCCTCAAAGGTACAAAAGTGCATGTTCTAAAGAATGTTTTTGATAAAATTTCTGGACCCCTCTCTAAATGCATGAGAGGGGTTTAAATACTAACTTATGAAACTAAAAATAGATATTACAAAAAAAGTTGAGGAGGATTAAATGACCTGCCTCAATTTAAGCAAAATAAAACAAAAATAGAGATGTGCATAATGACTAATCTTACATTCCATCTTTCAGATCGCAAATATCTACCATGGTCTTGAGGGGTGTAGGTTGGCCGATTTCCACTTCTATTTCTCTTGTAAACACGGCATTGATGAGCGTAAACACTAGCTATGTAGTTTTACTAGATATTGCCAATATGCCTCCCAGTTTAACCCGGTCACTTTCCTAATTGCTTCTGCTCTTTCTTCTGCTATATGTTTCCATTGTAATTCAAGTTGTTTTGCATTTGGAAGGAAACCAGAGGTGGTCTCTACCACAATATTAACACTATGCAAATTTTTATTTACACTTCCAATGATGTTGTTTGCTGCCGCTGCAGCATCCTCTATTGCCTGTTCTGCCGCTTTGAGCTGAGAATCCCAACTTGCAAATAAGATCTCCTTATGTGATTTAGTTTGGGTATGTTGGCTCTTCTCCCATTTTTTGAATTTTTCCAAGTTATGAAATCTGAAATATTTTTAAGAATTTCATCATATTCAAGTCGCATTTCCACAACTTGGCTTGTTAATTTATTGCTTGTTTCGGAGTGAGAGTTCCACTATGAGACTTTTTAGCATAGCAATTATTTTTGGTGTGTGAGCTGGGAGTTGAGGCCGAGTGCTTCGATGAAAAACTAATAAATATTTGGGTCATCCTTATGTATATCTGTTATGCTCTGTATCTGTGCCTCCTTAGCTTCCTAGCTGCTTTGATGTTCTATTTGTATTTGTTGGAACTCTTGTTGTAGCTTAGCCAATTGTATTTATGCTTGTTGGTTGGTTTTGGCTTGCTATAACTACTATTCAGGTGACAAAATTTTTTCTTCTTTTTCTTTAAGAAACAATTATACCTCTGTTTCTTTGTCAATGGTTGTCGTAACGTATGCACCTACAAATTGCGAGAGCCTGGTGAGGTTGGTCGATGGGTCAATGGATGATTTTTTCCATAGGACATCCATCAACTCATTGTCTGGAGTGGTAGCAGTTATGGATTCCAATTTTCTTTTCTTTCTCTATCTCTTAACAATGACCTTGTGCTATGGGCTATAAAATACATCAAGAGAGGGAATTTCTTCTATTCTCAAAACAATCTTAGAGGTGGGGATAACAGGAATGTGTTCTATTTCTTGAGTATTCACAGTTCCCCCTGTTATAATTTCTGGAGTTGTTTCATGATGTGTCATTTGCATCTCTAGTGCTTGTTCCTCTGTGTTGAATTTTTTGTTGAAATTATCCCGCTCCTATTCCAAATTAATTACCTGAGTCTTTATTAGCTGTATAGAGGGAGTATGGGTTTCAGTCTGCTTGATGGTCGAAGTTTGTTCATCTATCTTTGCTGCACACTAGGCTGTATCCTTGATTGATTCCCTCCTCCTGCTTTTCCTATTTTCAGATGACTTCTTGGATCCTTTGGCAGATTTCTCTTGAGATTCCTCTCTAGAATTAGTTTTATATTTTTCCTTAGAGTCACCATCTATGCTTACACTGGGAGTGGGCTCCCTTATTGGTTTAATTAACAATTGGTCCAATGGGACCTTTGATAATCTCTTTTCTCTGTAGCTATAAAATGCTTCAAGACCTTCTTGATCAAAAAGTATCTATGCCATAATACGCTTCACTTCTTTGAAGATATTCTTATATAAGAAAACATCATCAAATGGGTCCTTCTCATTGCTGAATATTTTTATTTTGACCATAGTGGTAAAATCCTTGACAATACTGAATGGGTCATATTATCTTCCGGGGAACTTAGGTAATCATAGAGACAACATATTGTCTACTTCCTTGAACACATTTCCAAGGTCATGTAATGCAAACACTCCACATGATATAGGGAATTGAAGCCAAATGGACTTCTTTGACTCCTTCAATCTTTTGCTCATCCCTCCTTCACTGCATGTCTGATAGGCTATCTCTCTAGCCATTAATTTATCTGGGACATAGAGAGGGAGAAAATGGGGAGAGGCGATGCTTCCAAATGCTTTGATATATGTAAATGTCTCTTCCCTTAACCATCAGGCTACTAGGAGGATGTCTATCTTGGCTTCTTGGGAAAATCTGGGGCCATCTTGGTTATAAATTCATCTATGGATAGGAAGCATAACCCCATGACAAATATTGAAAAAATATGGTTCAAAATTGGATTCCCACATGTCTTTGTGGTGGATGTGAATAGGAAGTGTATCTTGAATAGTCCACTTCCATCCAATAGACGAAATTATAGAACCAAAACAAATAGCATCCATTACATAAGCACTCATGAAAAATGAAGGGTAAACCCTCGAAGCAATACTTCTTTTCCTTCTATACTCAATAGTTTATTTAGCTAAACTATTAGACAAGATTTGTGTCCAATGTATTATTGTTGCATTAACAGCTGCATCTATTAAGAGCAACCATTCTAACTAGAATTTTTTACTGTCGGGTTTTCCAAATAGTCTACGTAGCATAGCTGTAACAAAACAGAAAGGGGAACAAATAGATGCGGTGGTATACATACCATTTTTACCTTTCTTGATTCTTTCATCATTATTTGACCAATTCTTTGTGTAGTATGTTGGGTCCTCATTTTCTTTGACGAATTTCTCAAAAAATTGCCTATTGTAGGTAACCTGTGGCTCCGGTAGGTGGTACATAAGCCTTAGGTTATCTGGAGTGAAAGATCCTATAACTTCCTAGCCTCTTGTTTTGAATTCTCTATCAGATATATCAGTTTTGTCAATGATCCACTTAACCATGTTGGTATAGGGGATTATTTTTGGTCATGTGGCTATTCAGTGCAGAAATGAGCATGCAAGCTCAGTTATGGAAGCAATAGAGGAATCATGCCCATCAACTGTAATCGTTGTCTCAAGAATCCTTGGTTGTTCTTCCTCTAGTAACTGATGCATAGCCTCACATGTAGACATCTCTACTTCCTTATTACATGTAGTAACTGTGAATAGAGGAGTCATTTCTGACTTCTTAGAGGCAACTGTTTTCCCTTTCTTCACCATTTCTTTCGGCATCCTATTCTGCGGCATTTTCCTAAAAGTTTCAAGAGGAACAATTTATGAGATAAAAATGATACTGAACATAGGAATGAATCGATGAATAAAACTCGTAAAGCTGATAAAGATGTTTTATTTGAAATCACGTAAGAAGATATCAAATCATGCTAAATTACCTTTGACACACAAATGCAATTAATTGTTCATAAATGTCCACTAATGATCCGTTATATTTTATCTTGAATGTCCATAAATATTCACAACGTAAATTGGGAAATAATCTCCTAAGGTGGTGAGCCTTTAAACTGCGATAAGAGCGATTTTGCGATTTGCAAAGCAATATCACAGATTTCTATATCGCATAATTCATTTTCGTTTAACTTACCACTTTTTTTATTTTCTTCAAAATTCGAGATGCGAGAAACAAGTATCATCACTTGTCGGGCTTCTTTTTAACAAATAATGGACCTCAGCATGTGTTGGTGGAAAGATTAAGAGGTGGGTCCAGGTTGAGATTGAATTTCACAATATCGGCATATAATAGGTTGAGGCTTGTGTTGCATGACTAAAATGCGATGCGAGAAGGTTATTATACCATTGCAATTTCGAAGATTGCGATCCTTCAGGGTAGCTTCTTAAGAGAAGTCTTTTATAAATAGCTATGTTGCAATGCGATACTTTAGCTTGTTAAAGAAGCTTGAAGGACTTTCTAACATTATGACCATTTTTCGAATACAAATTTGCTTTTTTGGTTGTTTCATCATAGATCATGGTGGGTTTATTAAGGTATCGTTTGTGATGCTTTTCATGCTAAATATGAAAAAGTAGCATTTTAATGGTTTTATAGGTTTTGTTTTGATATCTAGATTTATTCTAAAAATAAAAGAAATAACTACATGCTAGGATTGATTTTTGATATATATATTTTTTGAAAGGGTCCCCATTTATTAAATTAATGTTTTACTACTAATGTTAATATATGTGTTATAGACATATTTGGGCACTGCAACCCCAATCACATATGTCCATAAACCAAGGGCTTCTAAGTCCCAAAAAGTGTTGTTTCATACCCTAAAGGAACGAGGTCAGCTAATTACATCATCTCCCAGAAGTTCTCCCCGACAAACTACTCAGAACTGGTCAAAACTAGACCATACAGACTGCTCAGTGCTAAGGGTGCAATGCATCTCACATGCCACATGAAAAAAGTGTGATGCATACTAAAACTCCCTTTTATGGGGTGCGATGAGCGAGAGCAGACAAGTGGCAGAGGCAGTTGGCTAGGTGGAAAGCCAGAGAATCTTCTAGAAATTGCCCATTTGACACTTGCCTCTCTGAATTCGCCCAGGGATGAGTAAGAGATCATGAAATATCCAAGTGGAACCAAGAACTATCAGAGAGATGACACTGATCAAAATCCCAGAAGCTGACTCACCCACCTGCAATCATCTATATATGGATCCCTCATCCTAGATATCAAAAGGTTAGAATCTTGTGTTTTGTAAGGAAGTGTTGTTGGTTTCTCTGTGAAAAAATGTTGGGTGATATAAACTTTTCATGAGGTGAAGAGGGATTTCATGCTGGGAGGATGGCGTTGGGTCAAACCAATGGGTTGTAATCCTTTCTTCTACTACTTCTATCAATAAAGCTATTTGAATTTTCCTCCGTATGTTTGTGTATCTCTGAATCTTGTCTTGATATATGCATTTGTATGGTTAATATATATCTGATCCTATATTGTTTATGGTTATAGATCACTATGCTTTGACTCCATAGATGTTCTTTGAAGGGAGACAAGTGAGGAAAGAGTGGTGAATTTCTGTCAAATGGGAAAGGAAACAAGCAAGGAGCCAAGCGAAAGACTAAGGTTGGTACTCTCTGCTTCTTTCTCATCTATCTCTCATAAAGGAAAATGCAAGTGACTTTAGTTTGTTTGTTTCTAAGACAGCTACCCGTCTTAGTGGGACTAGTAGCTCTAAATGGACACTATTTTTCCCGATAACAAAATGGCGACCATACTGGGGAGCGAATAGATTGTTTGCTTGTTTATATTTGTTTGCTTTATAAACTACATATGGATCCTAAAGTTAAGCTAGCTAGCCTTTGAACTGCATTTGCTATGCAAGTGCAAAGTAGACCAATGCTGCTTCAGTCCATATCTGGGTTTTTTTTATAAACTCAACAATTGATTTGCAAACATCCTAATTGCCCTGGTGGTGGCTCAAGTAACCTCATTAGATCAACCCCTACACTTTGTATTTACTGACTATCATTAGCTCAGCTTAAATCCCAGAACTAAGCTGCAAACTGTCACCAAGGACCAAGTTAAAGTCTCATCCGTGGACCATTTCACTATCTCCTTTTGATAGTCTACATGCATCACACCTCCCATGTGTAGTAGGTGAGATGCATCCTTGTTTCCCTATGTTATAGGTGCGATGATTAGATAAGACTGTTTCTGCCTCCAAATTTTGGCTTTTATTCATTCTCTTTAGCTTTATTAAGGATTTTTGCTATCTGTGATCAGCATACCACTGTTGAAAGTCCATTCCTTTGCATTATTCAGCCTCCATTGTACAAATAATTGTGAATGATTTTATGTATTTTTCGCGATTTACAGTTCTCCTTTACAAACAATAGCTTAATCGAACTGTTGTCTCTTGATTTGAAAGTGTCGCAAGTGTCATTTTCAATCAAAGAAAAGAATCCTACTCTTCTTGATGGTCGAGTACACTGTTACTCTTCCATTTGATTTGAATTAATAATATTTCAAGTGTCAAAAGCCGTTTTTAATTCAAAATCGCAAAGTGTCATCCTTGTCTTCCTTTTGTCTTTTGAAGAGAAAATTATTAGTACTGTCGCTCTAAAGGAAAATATAATTCAGATTTTTACTTAGCATTCTTTTTGTCATTCACACATTAAGAAAGCGGAAAACAAATACATGCATATGCATTTGCATTTAGACTGCTTGTTTATTTTGATTTAGGATAGTGCATCTAGTGTGTGCTCTCTGCTCTATGTTGAAATAATTTTTCTTCTCTTTCCTTAGTAGCTAGGTTTTTCATTGCAAAAAGAAGAGTAAACGATTGTTTATCATCTTAGATTGCATATTTAGGAATTGTATATCTACATCACGCAATGAACCTTAAAGGAAAACTTCTTAAGAAAGATCAACTGTAAAATAAATTCAATGAACATAAAAATGGTTTGGAACCTAATGCACAACATTTAGAAGTCTAGGCTAGAGATGTATTCTGGCGTCGTAAAGCCTAGTAATTATCGATTTCATCGTAGGTTGGTTGATTCCTCCTCGTTGAGATGACAAGTGCCAGTACGGACTTGTGCTCCCATGTACTGTCGAGTATATATTGGGAGACCACATTAGGCTATATCCTTTATCCTTATGAAGCCGTGTCTGCCATCCTATCGATCGTAATGCACTGAACACAGAATTATTGAAGATTGATTGTCGTATCGTAAAAAGTATTCTCCAGTTTTGCGATTGGTTTAGTAATCCCTCTGTCTAGATTTCCAGAGTAGTCACTTTTGTTCCTTTTCAGACTCCTTAACATAAAAGGTCCATCTGATCACTTGTCACTTCAGGCTCATTAAAAATCGAAGGCGACTAGAGTCATCTTTAGCTTTTTCTCGACTCTTAAAAATTGAAAAAGCAAGTTGTGTCAAGGCGTCATAAAATTTATTTTAATCGGAATAACATAATTGTTCCCTCGTTGATCTTAGGTTGAGAAAATGGAGTCAACCAACGAAGAATTTCCCCTTGGGGGGAATCCTTGTCCTTTCTCCTCTTGGGGAGATGTTGGTGCACCTCATATGCCCACATTGTCCCTTCCAGGACTGACAATTGGCCTACTAGAATGACTCTTCTCGACCTCTATCATTCAAAGCACTGTGATTCCTGAGTGATCAAATCAGCAACCAGATGATACTAGAGCTACCCCCCAACCTTCTACTTTGTTTGTTTCTCCCTCTCCTTCTTCCTCTTCACTTGGTGAAGTTGGTAAAGCTAAGGACCAAGTCACCGAGAAGAAGAAAAAAGGGAAGGAGAAGAAGAAGAAGAAGCCAACGGTGAAAGGGCGCAACCGAGCATCGTCTAGCGAAAATCCACACACTACACCATCCAAACCTAAATCTCCATGTGTCATTTGCAAGGGAGACCACTATCATCGAGATTGTCCTTACATCCCATGGATCTTAAGGGACTAGTCTTCCCGCTTGCAAAATCCAGTGTCCTCAACCTCTGATGATCATGTTGAAAGTGCATTGTCAACTAGTGAAAATGAAGTCACTGGACAAAAAGGAAGATCTAAAATTCCTTGTAGACTGTGTGAAGGCGATCATGCCATCCACCGTTGTCCCTTCCTAGATGAAGCTAAAAGAGTCTTGGATAACCGTCTTGCTTCACCGCTATGGCTTCCTCCCGGATACAAGAAACTCTTGTCGAGTCCATCACTAGTTGAAAATCAGACTGACACACCTTTGTGGTTAGTCGAAGCATCTATCATTGAAGATAAACCCTCTGAGTCCACACTAGACATAAGTCAATAGGTGGAGATGGCAGTCGACCCATTCTTGTCTTCAAAAGGTCTACCTTCAGATGATACAGTCACCAGGGAGAATGAGAACGATGTCGTTCAAATTCTCTTCATAAACACAAACTCCGATGAACATGGGAGCAATCTACCTGTTCCTTTACCATAGGCAGGAAGTTTTTCAAAGATGTATCTGGCCATTTATTCGGTCCCACCTCCAAGCAACCTAGCCATTTCCTTCGACTGGAATCTACTAGGCAGACCTCGTCTACCATCTAATGTACCATTTCGAATCATAGTACAAGCTTACAGAATGGTCATGGTTGGTACTATCGTAGATGAAGGGGCTTCTATGAGTATCCTTTCCTCAACTACTTGGAAAGCGCTTGGTTGGTCATTGCTTTTGCCTGAGATGCGAAATTTGACAGGCTTTAACAAACGAACTAGTCGACTGTTAGGGATCCTTCCAAATTTGCATATAACTTTGATAAGGAAAACTATTTATCTGAACCTAATGGTAGTCCAAGGACCTTTAGATTACAATCTACTCCTTTGGTGTGACTACATTTATAGCATGGGAGCTATTGTTTCCTCACTCTTTCGAGTGATGTGCTTTTCGCATGAAGTCAGAGTGGTACAGCTCATAGACCAGCTTTCATTCCCCGATTCACACATAGCTAATAGTCAAGTGCCATCCCTGACTGGTCTTTTTGTGCAAGGAATGTCTCATCAATCTCTAGTCTGCCCACCTGATGAGTGCGAGTGATTTGGTGATTGTGACTGAAACCCAGGAGGCATGCGCCCTGGTCTACTTCGGTAGGAAAACTGCAGTTATAAGGTAGGTTTCCTTGTAGGAATATGACTAGTCTAACACACCCGTCCATTTAGGAAAATGGGATTAGACTTGAATAAGACTCCTTCTTCGGGAGATATGCCTTTCCTGATAGAGCAAGTGTTTTGTCTACAAATTGAAGGGTAACCTGGAAACTCTACTTCGTTATACCTGGGCGCATGCAAACCTTTTTGCATGCAAGTGAAAAGTGACAATTTATTTTCTTAGTTTGTAGGTTCTTAACCCTTTAAAATCATAGGATTGGTCATTCCTAGCTTGCATAATGAAAGGATCCGGAGCAAAGTTTCGAATTGGGCAAGCTCCCTAAAAAATGAACCTATTGATGATACATCCTTATTATACGACTTGCATGAGCAGTTTTACACGAAGTTCAAGCTCGTTAAAAAATAAACCTAGCACTGGGCATATGTTCCACCAGAGTTTAAGCTCATTAAAAAATGAACCCACCTTCGATAAATAACCATTGCGATCACATTATTATCAACTTTTGAGCCTTGGTCGTGTTCTTACCATCACCTCCACTCTTTTATAGCCGTTCATATGGCTCCATTTGATTGTTTACCCCTTTTGAAGAACAACTGTGATGAGTGATCATATTAGCCACCTTATTTACACTGTCATGATTGAAAAGTTCCAAATCTTAACTTGAACCAGCTGTTATCCGAAAAAATCACTCATTCCTCAAAAAATGAGTCTCCTCTAAGCTCTTTTCATCTGACTCGTGAAATATGAAAAGATTGCCAAGAAATTGGCCTCTCAAGCTCGTTAAAGTGATCGGAAGTGTTATCCCTCCTCTATATTTTAATATTTTTGGACCTGAGGGATCATTACACAAAAAGATCGAGCACTTGTCTTGTTCGGCTCATTAAAACTATCGAAAAGTCATCCCTTTTGTATTATTTTACACTTTTTTGGACTTAAGGGATTACATTATGAAAAAGGAATGCTAGAGTTTCCTTTTTGTCTATTTTCAGAATCTCTAAAATTGAAAAGAACCAAGTTATAATTGTCATTAAACCCATTAAAAAATAGCAAAAAACTTGTCCATGCAGACAAGAGCAAGTTTCACTATCGCTAGGCTCATTAAAACATAACGACGGGTTTGCCCGAAGGGAAAATTATAGAACAAGCATATGTTTTCCTCCTCAAGCTTGAAAAAAATAAATAGGCACTGGTTAGAAATGACTGGGGAAACTTTCGGAAGAAAACTTGAAGAAACTTTATTGGTAGCAAGTCGCTCTTGAACATGACACTTTCACTCCATCACCATGATTGAGTCAGGTTGGGTTATTCCATTCACTGGTCATATTACCATAGGTCCACCATACCATCAATTTTTGGGGTTAATGCTACCAATCCATTTCAGTGTCACCAATATGTTCAAGAGAAGTTGGTCAAAGAATTCACCGACCTAGCTTTTGTCTGAACCGCTGCAATACCTTCACGCTTCATTTTTCATGACCGCCACCCTGAACCCTATATCATCAGATCATTTTCACCTCCACAAAATCATTTTCTCCATTTCATGTCATAGATGTGGGATTTATTAAGGCCCTCCTACGATGGGTCACTTCTTGTTGACATCAGCTCATTATCCAAGAAGTTGACTTAGGAACAACCCTTTCAGTACTTTGAAGCTTGCATGCCTCAATGGCAAGTTTCTCACTTCTGGCGACAGGTTTACATTAATGGCCTTCGACAGAAAGATTTTGCATGTTGTTCGACATCGACTCATGTATTCAAACCATGTGAATTGTATTGCAGTACCTTGAGGGTCATTATCATTATCAGTGATTCCTCTTGTGCTTGTTAACAACTTTCGTCATTGGCTGGTAATCAGGCGATGTCTTTCTATGTTCGATGCCAGAACATCTTTTCACATGGATTGAATTGTACTTCGAACGAAGATTGAACGAGTTTTGAAGACCTCAGATCTAGTTTCATCCATCTGAGCTGTGATATATTCAATAAAATAAAGACATCAAATGTACATCATTGTTGCACAGATAATCATCCAAGCCAAAGGATGATGGCTCTACTAGAATCATCAGTCTGCCACACAGACAGTTGTCTGTCCTATGTACATGAAAATGAATTTATAAAGATGAGCATGGTAATGCTCGCCTCAAAAAGATCATGAAAATATTATGAAGATAATGTATTGTATTGTATCTTATTACAGGTCACCTTCGAGTTCGAAAAACCTTGGATCCTCATGATAAAGCATTTGCCTGACATCAAAAGTATTTACGACCTCATCCTTTAGGGGGCAACTATTATAGACATATTTGGGCACTGCAACCCCAATCACATATGTCCATAAACAAAGGGCTTCTAAGTCTCTAAAAGTGTTTTTTCATATCCTAAAGGGGCAAGGTCAGCGAATTACATCATCTCCCAGAAGTTCTCCCTAACAAACTACTCAGAACTGGTCAAAACTGGACCATACAGACTGCACAGTGCTAAGGATGTGATGCATCTCACCTTCGACATGGAAAAAGTGTGATGCATATTGAAAATCCCTTCTGTGGGGTGCAATGAGCGAGATCAGACAAGTGGCAGGGGTTGTTGGCTAGGTGGAAAGCTAGAGAATCTTCTAGAAACTGCCCATTTGACACTTGCCTCTGTGAATTCACCCAGGGATGAGTATGAGATCATGAAATCTCCAAGTGGAACCAAGAACTATCAGAGAGATGACACTAATCAAAATCCCAGAAGCTGACTCACCCACCTGCAAACGTCTATATATGGATCCCTCATCCTAGAGATCCAAAGGCTGGAATCTTGTATTTTGTAAGGAAGTGTTGTTGGTTTCTCTTTGCAACATTGTTAGGTGATCTAAGATTTTCATGAGGTGTAGAGGGCTTTCATGCTGGGAGTATGGCATCGGGTCAAACCAATGGGTTGTAATCCTCTCATCTACTACTTCTATTAATAAAGCTACTTGAGTTTTCCTCCATATGTTTTTGTACCTTTGAATCTTGTCTTGATATATGCATTTGTACGGTTAAAATACATTTGATCCTATATTGTTTATGGTTATAGATCACTATGCTTTGATGGTATCATGCTGCTTTGACTCCACAGGTGTTCTTTGAAGCGGGTCAAGTGAGGAAAGAGTGGTGAATTTCTATCAAAGGGGAAAGGAAACAAGCAAGGAGCCAAGCGAAAGACTGAGGTTGGTACTCTCTGCTTCTTTCTCATCTATCTCTCATAAAGGAAAACTCAAGTGACTTTAGGTTTTTTGTTTCTAAGATAGTTACCCATCTTAGTGGGACTAGTAGCTCTGAATGGACACTAGTTATCCCGATAACAATATGGGGGGGGTTGTTCACAAGCACAACAGTGTCTTCAAGGATTCTTCCCTAATGGGTACTTTTTCTCTACCGTCACCATCACACATGGCGGAAGTTGCAAAAGATGAGACTTGCAATGTGATATCTTCCACTTCAAATGATTTAAGGAAGATTACCAATAGTACTGAAGTTGATAGTAGTAATGAAATCATGTCGCTAAGCCCCATTGAGCTTGCATAGCAATCAATCTTTCTAGCTTACGTGGCGAACCCAAATCCATCTTTGCCAGTTGTATGGTCCGATCATTCATTAGAATATGGTACTTCCTTTGATTCTTTTTCACGTATATTTTATACTAATGAAGGAATCATCCAATCAATGATGACGGAAGAAGAACCATGGGAAGATTATCATCATCGTTCCCATCTTCCAAATCACATAGAATATTTTTCAAATGAACTTAATCACCCTTCAGTTGTTGATTTTCTTTCGATTTATATTTCTATAGATACAGTAGATTCCAAGAAAAACTTGTCAAATATCGAAGAAACCATTTGTATCAATATTTCAACGAAACCTAGAGTTGTAGAAAACATTCATGTTGGCAACTCTTGTTCTCCATCAGAACTTGATATTTACTGTGCTCTCTTTTGTGAATTCTAAGATATATTTACATGGTCATATGAAGAGATGCCAGGTATTGACTCTAGTATAGTTGAACATAAAATTAAAATGTATCCTAATGTCAAACACATGTGACAGTGCCCCTATCCTATTCATCCAAAGAAGGTTGCTTCCATTAAAGAAAAAATTTAAAAACTTTTCCATGTTGGTTTCATATATCATGTTCCTCTTACTGATTGGGTTTCCAATATTGTTCTTGTCATGAAGAAACAAGGGACAATACGAGTGTTCATTATTATAGGGATGTTAATTAGGCTTGTCCAAAAGACAATTAATCCCACTCCCTTTATCGACCAGATTATTGATGAATGTGCTGGATGTGAAATATTTTCATTTATGGATGGCTTTTTCAGCTATAATCAGATCAATATCCACCCAGAGGACCAATCTAAAACTGATTTTATTTGTCCATGGGGCACATTCGCTTACACGAAACTCCCTTTTCATGTGAAGAAAGTTGGGGCCACTTTTCAGAGGGAAATGAACTATGCCTTCCATGACATCAAACATATTGTTCAACCATACCTTGATGACTTACCTACTCATTCACGAAAGCGGACTGATCACTTGTAGCATTTGAGAGCTACATTTTTACGGTGTCGACACTACAAAATGTGACTCAATCCAAACAAATGTGTGTTTTGTGTTGGTTCTGGTCATTTGCTTGGTTTCGTAGTGTCTAAAGAAGGAATTCAACTTGACCCTATTAAGGTTCAGGCAATTCTTGACTTGCCTCGAACTTCCAATCTACTACAGTTACAAAGGCTCCAAGGGAAGGCTAACTTTCTGAGGAGGTTCATTCCCAATTATGCTGAAATGGCTAAATGATTTACTCATCTTTTGAAAAAGGGGATACCCTTCCATTGGGATCATGTTGCGCAAGCTTCCTTTGATGCTCTTAAAGACACCTTGATTAGAGCATCCTTAATGTATTCCCCTAATTATCAAAACGACTACTTCCGGTATCTCGCCACTACATATACAACCATTGTAATAATTTTAGTCCAAGAAGAAGGTGGGATTGAACATACGATATATTATTTGAGTCACAATCTCAATGATATAGAAGTTAAGTACTCTTATGTCGAAAAGCTAGATTTGGTTGTTGTTCAAGTTGTACAAAGATTTTGCCACTATATCCTGCTCTAAAATACCACTGTCATTTCAGATTGCAACCCTATGACATATATTTTGTCACGTTAGTTGCTGGGGGGCAACTACTCAAAATGGATTGTCATTTTGCAAGAATTTGATTTGGAATTCATCAAATCCAAATCAAAGAAATCTCTAGTTTTTGCCAAGCTTCTTTGTGACCTTCCCTCAAATGCCATTGATTCAACATCAAAACCATCAATTCTGGATGAGTCTCTATTCTTGATTTCATCATTTGACCCATGGTATGAAGATATACTAATTTATCTCCAGACCTAAAATTTCTAGTTTGATACCTCTCACTCACAACAATGACGTATACAATACCAAGCCAAATATTATCTAATCATTAACGACACTTTTTACCGTCATGGTATTGATACAATTTTACGGAGGTGCCTCACACATGAGGAAGCCAAGTAAGTTTTGAATGATATCCATTTAGGTGCTTGTAGTGGACAATTATCTGGTTATGCTAACACACAGAGGATTCTATGGGTTGGTTACTTCTAGCCTATCATATTCAAACATTGCATTATTATTGTTAGAAGCTATCATGCATGCGACATCTATGACCATAGATCTAGATTACCACCTGCACCATTGCATCTTGTCGTCGTTGTTGGACCATTTTCCAAATGGGGCATTGACTTCATGACATGTAACCCTCATTTGGCTAGGGGGAATGGGTACATTATAGTTGTTGTTGACTATTTCACAAAATGGGCTGAGGCGATGCCTACATTAAACAACAATGGTGAGACTGCTACACTTTTCTTTTTGAACCACGTGGTTGCCTAGTTTGGTGTAATACAGGCTATAGTTACAGATCATGGGTCATATTTTTGCAATCACATGATAACTGAGTTAACTACCAAGTTAGGACTTCCACATGATATTTCTACTCCGTATCATCCGCAAGCTAATGTACAAGTTGACGCCATCAACAAAGTCCTTAAGCGAATGCTTCAAAGAATGATAGGGGTTCATAAACAAAACTAAAATCTAATCATGTACTCTAATTTGTGGGCATACTGAACCTCAGTAAGAAATTCAACTAGATTCACACCCTTTCAATTGGTGTATGGTCTGGAGGCGATCTTGCTGATACAATGTGAAATTTCAAATCTTAAACTCGCAATTGACCTATTACTTGACAGTTTTGTTGAAGAAGTGTGTTTCTTAGAACTCATCCATCTAGATGAAACTCATCATGAAGCTGCATTGACTAACGAAGCACATAAGAAACAAATCAAGGCGCAATACGACCAAAATGTTAAGCCTCACATTTTCTCAGAAGGAGGCTTGGTCTTGCTTTATGATCAAGAAGCTGATAAACTATAAGCAGGAAAATTTGAGCCACTATGGATGGGCCCTTACACTGTCAAGTGTGTTCTAACAAAAGGTGCCTATGAGTTGGTGGATTATGATGGAATTCCATTGTTGCAACCCCGAAACGGGTTATATCTCAAACATTACTATGCTTAATTAAGTGTAGTAAAATCACTGTATATATGCTTTAATTGCATGTGTGTGTGTCAGTGTGTCTTTTAGAGTTTTTATGTGGTTATTAATGTTCTTTGCATTTCTTGTAGATGTCGGACTCTTTGGAACCATTTGTTGGTAACGTCGATGGTGCTTGTCTTGGTACGCAGAACCTATCTTTTGGAGCATGGGCCATTTTCGCTCCAAGTGGCAAGTTAGTGGGTTTTCAAGGGATATGTATTGGTCATTCTACGAACAATATCGTTGAGTATAGCACATTGATTGAACTTCTTTCTGATTCCATTTCACTTGGCATTCGCCAAATCATCATTAGGCTGGACTCACAAGTCGTCATCCTACAATTTACAAGTGTTTATACCATTCGAAACCCAACTATTCTTTGTATGTTCCTTAGAGTTCACCTTTTGGAAAGATATTTTGAGGACATTCTGTTATCACCTGGATTTGCCTTAGGTTGAAGAAGGCAAGTTTCCAGGGTAACCACAAACCACTTAACCTTGTAGCTAGCCCTACAAGGTCAGGAGAGGGCTCTCTCCTTATGGATCTCAATCAAGATGACTGGATCAGAAACAAGATTTTATGCTAGGTATAGTAGCTCAAGGGTTTTGATTGAATTTGTTGGTGTTTTTGCCAGATCAGGAGGAGCTGTGCAATTTTGTTTTTGGGAAACTAAGGCAAAATCGCAGGGGATTCTAAGGGGCAAGGTAGGTATGATCTTCAACACCTTAAAGCTTGATGGAGTGAAAGGCTAGACTGGTGAGGAGCTAAGAAGGGCCTGAACAAGTGAAGAATCCTTCCTAAACAGATGAAAGCATGAAATCCTAGTGTTTTCCCAAGGCAGAGCACTAAACCTAATGAGACCAAACCCTAAGACCTAATGAAATGAATTACAAAGTGAACATAAGCCATGACTGAAATATATGAAAGAGGATCAACAAGTATAGATCAAGAGGGGAAAATTGAAGAAAACCTTACCATCAGTGAATCCATGACCTAATGGAATGCAAACTCATCAATATGGGACTCCTACTATGAAATGCAAAAGCAGATTTTGATCACTGATGGCAATGTGAAGACACTGACACTAACATTAGCTCCAATGGGGACGGTAGCTCCTTGGAGTTGCCAAGAACACCGTAGACCTAGTAGTCTTATCCATTGGGAAACTGAGTCAAAACTCTTCAAAAACCGAAAATTGACACTATGACAACTGAAACTGACTCATGACTCAAACTATGACTAGAAACAACAAACCTTACACATATCATTCAATATTTATAGCCTTCACCTTGGCCCCCAAGCTGAAATGAATGTGTACCTTGAAATCTTGCAATGAAAGGGAAAATGGTATATACAATGGTCATTCATGATTTCATAAATCACCTCAGAAGTAATAGTGCTTCAGGAGCCTACCATTAACTAGCCCTCCTCGACAAACTTGACCATCCATATCCTTGAGCAGAAAGGAATTCTATCCTCTGTATGCTACAATCTTAGAGGGTCCTTTCCATAAGTTTTCAAACTTATCGTGCTTTCCTTTGTCCTCATTCTGAGCATCCCACTATAACACTACATCCTCTAGCTGAAATTTGTCTGCTTTAGTTTTCTGATCATAGATTTTCTTGATCTTTTCGTACAATCTGAAAGTTTTTTGGAAAACTTCATCCCTTGTTTGTTGTAGATGAATCATCTGATTGATTCTTTGCTAAAAGTCATCTTCTTCACTACCAACCTCCTGTAACAGTCTCATAACCATAACTACAAGAGATGTTGGAAAAATTGTGTCAATTCCATAAACTAATTCAAATGGAGACATACCTATGGATCTCTTCTAGCTCACTCTATCAGCCCATAAAGCATTAACCAACTTCCTGTGCCAACTTTTCTTATTTGTTTCTAGCATCTTCTTGATGATGTTCACCAAAGACTTATTTGATGATTCAACAAAACCATTTCCCTGCCGGTAATATGTTGTGGAATGACCCAAAGTAATGTTATACTTGCTACAAAATTCGATCATCCTCTTTGATTTGAATGCGGCTACATTATCTATGATGATTTCATTAGGACAACCGAAACGAGATAAAATATTCAACTCTAGGAATTGGATGATTATCATATCTATGGCTTTTTTGGTCAGAATTGCTTCAATCCACTTGGTAAAGTAGTTGGTTGTTGTTAGGATCCATTTGTGCTGTGCTAACAATGTTGGAATACTCAGAAGAACTTGCATATTTCTATCTTTCTTGATCAAGGGCTGCTCTAAAATTTTCTGACATCTCTAGAACATCTTCTACTCCAACTAACTGACTATTAACATCATCCAAACCACTATCTGAATATAGTACAAATGGTTCTAAATCTATATTTACAATGTTTATTGGATGATTGAGTGGTTTCTCCTTGCTAGTAATCATGTCTTTCATTTTCTTCCCCCTGTATAATTTTCTCAATTGGCCAAACATGGGAATGGTAGCATAAGTGAAATCAAGTTGTAAAGTTCCTTTATGTTTTGCACCCCACGATCTGGACAAAAGCATACCAAACCGTATTGGAATGTCAGCAACAACCGCATCCATCAAAACATTCTTGGCTGGAATTTGGTCTAAAGATACTACCAAGTATCTGATAAGACCAATACAATGGATCCTACCAGACTCAAAAGAGTACCGGTCATGATATTTTCGAGTAATGTCAAGGCCTAGTTTCTACATAATGGCTTTTGGTATCAGATTATGGGAAGCTCCAGAGTCTAACATGGCATTATGGAGAACATACTCGTGTAGTCTAAGGCTTATATAAAATGGAGGAACTTCACTATCTTCGAACTGACCTTCTAAGGCAGGGCCAAAAATGAGCTCAGGATGATCATATTCTACATTGAGGATATTAGATAAAGGATCTATATGAAAAATTTTGGACACTTGGTGTTTATAGCTGTTGTTCTTAATGAACTCAGTCAGAGGAATTGAAACTCTTAATTTAACAATTTCATTTTCTAAACTAAAATATGTAACTTTCTCTACCTCTTTGACAGGAAGGTCCTTCCTTTCTACTCTTTCTTTTGCTGCACTTTGTTGACTATTCTTCTTGTTTGCAACGCTATTTTATGATGGTCCTTTGCTGGAAGTTGGATTAGTAGGCTCTTTCC
Organism: Pinus taeda; assembly: GCA_000404065.3. NCBI lineage: Eukaryota > Viridiplantae > Streptophyta > Pinopsida > Pinales > Pinaceae > Pinus > Pinus taeda. The sequence goes on from APFE031633920.1 coordinate 177,564, forward strand.
CTTTCTTCTGAATGTTTTTAGAGTCATTTTTAGATTTTGCTTCCTTTATATTTTGAATTAGACTGACTCGTACATCCCCGCTTCTCAATGAATATTGCTTTTGTTGTGTTGTTAATGCATTCATATATCCTCACTGATAATCATCTGACTCATCCTCTGAAACTGTCTCATTTGCTAGTATGTAATCTTCATCCCTTTGGGTATCTGGAACCTCTGAATATTCTTCATCTTCCGTCAGAAAAATGGGCAAGCCATCGGTAATGAAGAAGTATGAGACTTGCACGCTGACTCTACAGAAATGCTTTGTATGAAATCAAGAGTATGAAGAAGCTGTGAATAAGAACTCTATGAATCGTAATTATCTTGAAATATGGAAGGATCACAAACTATTTGGTCAATCCAACTTAAAGACTTACTGCGGAATAGACTTTGCTCAAAATTAACATCAAATTCAAGATCTTGCAAGGTGTCTAACATTTTTGGGAATGAATTGACTCTAATGAGGGAATTTTCACTTGGTTATTCTTGATTTATAGTAGGACTCTCTACAACATTCTTATAATTTTGGCCAATGCATTGCAGCTCACTAACAATGTCTGGAGGATTGGGATCCGGGCTGTATCTGGTGTACCTTCGCGAAGCCAGTATGTTCAAATTCTAAAGATTTTCTTATTGCTTCACAAATTTCCAATTTTCAGCCTAATGAATTCTAAACTTATCATCCAAAAGTTTAGAACTTCTTGAAAAGAACCAAATAGTACTGGGGTGTAATGAGATTTTTTTTCCCCGGTATGGTCGCCACTATGTTACCACCTAGATTTGCCTCAAGCTAAAGAAGGCAAGTTTCCGAGGTAACCAAAAACTACTTAACATTGTAGCTAGCCCTAGAAGGTCGGGAGAGGGCTCTCTCCTTATGGATCTCAGTTGGGATGACTAGATCAGAGACAATATTTTATGCTAGGTATAGCAGCTCAAGGGTTTTGATTGAATTTGTTGATGTTTTTACTAGATCAGGAGGATTTGGGCAATTTTGGGTCTAGGAAACTAAGGCAAAATCGCAGTGGATTCTATTGGGAAAGGTAGGTATGATATTCAATACCTTAAAGCTTGATGGGGTGAAAGGTTAGACTAGTGAGGAGTAATAAGGGCTTGAGCAAGTCAAGAATTGAATCTTCACAGCCTGTCACCATGGATCAAAATGGGCTCTTACTATGTCTAGTTTTCAAATATGTTTTCCACATTAGTTTCAGTGCAAATAATATCATAAGCATGTTCATCAGAATAAGCTCAGAAAAATGTTTCCAATGGTATATCACACTCCCAAAACCGGCTCCCAAATCAGAAGATATGATCGAAATGAATGATTGATTCTTGAGTATGCATGTTTTGAGGTCATTTGCTGCACACAGGAACAAGTTTACTACAAAATTCGTTTCTGAAGTAATGAACATGAATTTTATAAAAGTGAAAGAGTTTTTTTCCAATCACATACCAAATAACAAAAACCTCCTTCAGTTTATGCACAGGTGTTACTATGTGGGAGATATGCAATGATATTTGAAGCCTACATTAAAACAAAACAAATTTTGCATTTTGTTTTATTATTTTAGTCATTGTAGCGCGGCGCCATTTTGCAACACATGCAAAGTAATTTTGAGAAACCCAAGGAGTTTTTTGTCAAACATGAGCCATATAACAAAAAATTCTTTCATTTTATTCATAGGTGTCATGAATTGGAATATTTGATTAGATCTTTACAACCTATTTTTACAAATTTAAATATTTAGTGGTTTTCTGTTTGGAGATTATTTTGTGGCATGGATTCCGAGCAACGGGAAATGAATTTCCAAAATTTGAGAGATATGTTCCTCAAACATGACCTTATCTACAAAAACCTCTTTCAGTCTTGTAACAGGTGTTATGGTTCAAGAGATATGAGTTCATCTTTGAGCCCTATTTTCAGAAATTCGGTCCAAATTTAATGTAACTGATTCTATCTTGAGAGAGATGGTTGAGCTCAACTCCCTTAGTACAAGGATGAGCTAATTGTAAATATTTGATGAATTTAAAAGTGTAATCATTGGATTTTTGCAATAGAGTGAGGCTGCCATTGGACTGTGTAAAGTTTTCCTTGAATATTATTTTAATGAAGCTTTTTCTGCTCTTTAGATTTGGGATTCATCACAATGTTTAATGTGAAACAATTTTTTCTTGTAAATTCATTTCCATGCTTTGTTTTTTCTGCTAATTTGCTTACACAATTCTCTAAGGGAAGTGTTATGAATTCATCCATGCATGATTCTCCTTTCACAATGATTGTATTGTTTGATGTAGTGATTATATTTTCAGAATCCATCCTCTGTTAGATGCTCTGTTGAGTAACCCTATGCTTCTCTTTCTTCTAAAGTTGCCACTGTAGATCCATCCCCTGATTGATGCCTGCATGGCAGTATTATTTCCCCTCTTTTCTTCTCTCATTATATCTTTAATCTGGCTATACATTGCATTTACTTTGCCCCAAGTTTGCAAGAAGAAAATAGCCCCAAATCCATAGCCCAACAGTCCCTTCTCTTGTTGTTTTCAACCCATAGTTTTCAACCAAATCGTTATTCTCCATAGCTAGCCTATGAGTTAGTTATCGCAGCCACGTTTTGTTGGCAAAGAGAGAGCCCTCTATGGTCTGGAAGGGCTAGATGCTAGATCAAAGCTTGGTCTGTGGTTACCTCAGAATTGCCTCTTCTCAGCCTCAACATTCATTCTAAGTGCTAACACATTCAATATCAACATATTTCCAGAAACTTTAACACATTAACTGATTCTTTAGCGAACTATGTGTTAAAAAAACATTTGCAACATAAGTAAAACTAAATTTTCAGATCACATCATTAGTTGAATTGGATTGCGCATAACCATATATAAAAACTCTGAAAGTAAAAATAGATAGATGTTTTAAATTTTTTACAAAATTTGTGTCCAAGACATGTTTGGTCATCTGACCTCAAAACTCAAAATGCATACAAAAATCATCCTAAGTAGTCCTAGTGATGCTCATGATAATAGGTCACAGCCAGAGCTATCATGCACAATAGCCTCATCCAACGGCTAGGAACACCAATAGTATGGTGCTTCAGCCTCATAGGTAACTCCTTGATCTGGACATCTGAAATACCAAGGGTTAACCCCTCTACACGATCTTGCAACTCTGCCAGTGTCTCGGTCAAATCCAAATCCTGGAGAACTGCTCTACTGACATTTCTCCACAATGGTCCGCCTACCTCCTATTGATGTCCCATAGGTCAAAGAGTACCAACTTATGTATGCATGAGAACGATTTTAGTTTAGTCTTGGAAACATAAAAAACACAAAAACATGTAGAAACTTAAAAATCAAAAACATTTGGTGAAAAAACAATTTACCTATAGCAAGCCATTAAGTGTCCATTGGTAAACTCAAATCTGGATCTCCACGAAAGTCCATCCCTGTGTATGGATGCTCCTTAATGACAATGTGTTGTTGATCATGCCAACTGAAGAATGCAGTAGCAAATGTGATTGATGACTAACTAGCATGTCTAGCCATTAATTCGACCCACCTCTTCATTCGTGGATCTCTAGGACCAGCTACACCAAGCATTGCATGCTAAGGTTGCATCAATGGAATTATCTCTATGGTAAAAGTGATTAAGATCGATCCATAGCTGAAATTATTCATATTACCACTCTTCACCTTTATCAGTTGCTTTTTCATTGAAGAAAGTATGGCCTCAGACGAGTTGAATACAGTTGGCTCAGGACACTCAAACACATACTACATGTATGATCTATTCACCCGATGAAGTGGCACACTGCCTACCAACTTTGCAATAATGAAAAGGATTGTTCTCAAAGGAAAATCATGTACATCCCTGATGTTTATTTTCCCATCCTTGCTAGGATGTGTACCTGGCCAACAAAACTATCGAATGTAGTCCCTCACCGATTCACCCCCACAGGAAAATCCTGAAAGAGAAATGGGGGCACCACGTCTCGACAACCCGATAAGAAAGTAAATATCATCGATCACAATAGGAACCACTTTTTCCCCATGTAAAAATCTTGATCCATTGGATCCCTTGCATGAACTAAGAATTGCAATAGTTCTAATTGTTGCCTCATCCCAGACAATCTGCAGTATTTGAGAAACCCATAGTTTCTGAGGATCTCAACAGTACCTGGATCATTTAGGGAAACCATGTCTTGTTCTTCATGCTATCTCTCTCTCCAAGTAATAGACATTATGTTTTGATCAAAGCCTGAAATCAAACCATAATATTAGTTAAGATCCATTTCATGGAAAAAACTGGAGAAATTTTGGGTCAAATAAGTGAAACAAATTTGTGAAACTCGCCCAGGTCAGGAGACAGTGCACTATAGAGTAGGTATCCTTCTATTTGGGTGCTTTGCAGTGTAGTTTTCGATGTGGAAGGATGCGTTGATCCGAGGAAGAAATAGATTAACCCAAGGGGCCATAAAAACCTAAAAACTTTTCCTAAAATTGCAAAAGAATGATATGAAAAGAAAGAGAAGGGGTAGATCTTCTACCTAGTCTGGATGGCACGAGAAATGATCCATGGAATCTCTCGCAATGAGCTGCTAAAGTTCGTAGTAAAAAACTGGTTCAGAGCACAAAACTAAATGGTAAATATCAAATTGTAAAAATGACATGGTAAATTCTTGTTTTATATTTATTCCATGATCATTAAATGAATAAACTTTAGTCTTTACCTATTTTTAACAATGAAATGGGTATGTTTAATCCATTTGGTGTTTCTTTGAGCAGGCTTACAACTGACTTACTGAACTTGACGTGCATGATCGTGAATTGTATCTTTGACCACAAAGCATAATTTTATCTCTTTTCGAGCTCTATTAAACATTGAAAAAGGAACCCCCTTGCAGTCCTCTTTAAGCTCCTTTCAGACTCTCAAAATATGAAAAGGTTGCCGAGCGCTTATCCTTTTCAGCTTGTTAATGGATTGGAAATGACATCTACTTAGTATAAGTTTAATGATTTTCTAGATCGAGATAGATTAGTTACGAAAAATGAATACGTTTATTGAACATGGTAAATAGATTCTCTCTCATATTATTTTACGTTTTTTTGGACTTGAGAGACAAATCTACAAAAAAGAACTTCTGGAGTGTTCTTTTTGTGCCTTTTCAAACTATCTAAAAATGAAAAGGACCGAGTTATCATTGTCATTAAACTCGTTAAAACATCAAATAATGAAAAACTTGTCCATCATGACAAGACCGAGTTTCACCTTTGTAAGACTCATTAAAACATCACATAGCGATGGATTCACCTGAAGGGTGGAATTATATAAAAAGCATACGTTATCCTCCTTAAGCTTGATAAAAAATAAAGAGGTACTGGTCAGCAATGAGTGCGGAAAATGGGAAAAGGGGTAAACCACTTTATGGTAGCAGGTAGCTATTGAACATGACACTTTCACTTCATCTCTGTGACTATTTGGGTTGGCTTATCTTCTTGATGGTTATCATAACTATGGTCTACCATACCATCCATTACTTTGGTTTTGGGTCAATGCTTCCAATTCATTCAGTGTCGTCGACATGTTCAAGAGAAGTCACTCAGTAAAACTTCATCCTTTGCAATACTCATAAAATTTAATTTTCATTACCATCATTCTTGAGCCTTGTGTTATTAGTCACATTCTGTCTCCAAAAATCATTACACTCATTTCATGTCATTGATTTTGGATACATCAAGGCCCTCTTGCGACAAGTCACTTCTTGTCGACATCAACTTATTATCCAAGAAGTTGACTTAGAAACACCCTTTCAGTACCTTGGGGCTTGCATGCATCAATGGAATGTTTCTCACTTCCGGTGATAGGTTGACATCACTAGCCTTCGACCAAAATACATTTTGTGGTGTTCAAAATCAAAACAACCACTCACACCATGCAGAATGTACTGTAGTAACTTGAGGATCATTATTATTATCATTGATTTCTCTCGCATTGGTTAATAAATTACATTATTGGCTAGTAATCAGATGGTTTCTTCCCATGTTTGACTTCAGGTCACATCTTCACATGGTTATACTTGTACTCAAGTGAATGATTGGACAAGATAGAAGACCCTAGATCTAGTTTCATCCATCCGGGCTGCAATTTCAGGAAAGTACTAAATCATGTGTACGATGCCTTTACACAGATGGTCCTCCTATCATGGGTCTATATCTGTAGACAACTATCTAATATGTACATGTAATGAAAAGTTTATATGCTAAGCATGGGTATGTCTTCCCTCAACGATTCATGAAAAATCCAAAATATCATGATATTATCTATTGTAATTGATGCAGGTGACCATCCACTTCCGAACCTCCTCATCACATTGTAAAGCATATCACTCAACATTAGCATTTTTGAATTCATGATTTAGGGGGAAGTTGTTATAGGTATATTTGAGCACATCACTCCCAACATTTAGATTAGTACTATTAGGGCCCATCAAACCCTAATTTAGTTGCTAAATGCCCTAGAAAAATCATCATATTGAAAGCCATCATTCACGAGAGTTTCTTGCCCTGAAGACATCCTGAAATGACTCCTTGAGGGACCAGCGCAACCTCAGTCAAGGGTAAATGTGCTAAAGAGCACTTATTCCCATTCAAGCCTACTCTGCAGATCACCTAGGCCCACTTTCACCTATGTTGGGCAAGATTGAGCGAAATCTTCATAGGGTTCTAGGAATATTCCTACATTCTAGACCATTCTAGAAGATTCCCACCTCTTATCCTCTCTTACCTCTTATCCTCTCTTATGAGCTCCAAATTGGATAGGGAATGAATAAAATAACCTCCTATCCTCTCATCCCTTCCTCCATGGAAACTAACTCCCAAATTGGAAAGCCATTCAATGCCCAGTTTATGACAAAACCACCTCCATTTCCCTATAAATTGAGCACTCGTCATAGTGATCACGGGATGGACTTTGAAGAATTGTAAGGAGATACTGTTGGTTTGAGGTTTGAGATCATAAGCAAGTGTTGTTATCCTACTAGAGTGTTGTGCTTTTGGTGTGATGAAGGATGGAAGTCAAGCTGGATGAGTGACATGGGATCAGACTTCTTTGGCTGTAACTCTTCCTTCTACTTAATAAAGTTGTTTACACCTTTCCCCATATTCTTTTCTTTATGTAATATGATTATATGTGTAAATTCTTTCGATTCCATTTTCTTATAGTATACAGATCTCTTTCTTTGATTTGGTTTTTTCTTGTATTTATGATTGCAAGTATTGATCAAGTGGATTCAGTTCGAGAAGGAGTGACGAGAGCTATTCAAAGGAGACAAAGGGAAGTGAAATATAACATGTAGGTCCCTTGTCTTATTTACCTTCTATAGGAAAAGGTCAAACTCTTTAATTCTGAAGTTCTAAGTGTAGCTACCCACTTACGGAAGTTGTGTTTATCTGTAGATGCAAAATTCCACATAACAGGAAGTAGTGTTTCTTCTTTGTTAGTAATGAATCTATGAAGTTTAAAGTATTAAGAGTTGATAGAAATCTAAGAATATATCATAAATTTTGAATATATGTCATGATGAAGCTACTGCTATTAATTTCCATTCATTATACGAAAAGAAAGTTATGCATCTTTTAAATTTCCTGTAAATCCTTGTTTCAAAGTCAATAACAATCTTGTTTCCATTGAAAGAAATATATATACCAAATGGTCAAGGTGTTGAAATTTCTTGTTGCGAATCTCTTCGAGCACCATTTTTCTTATTATGGACCCAGCTAAAACTCTCTCCACTCCCCAATTTCATAAAGTATAATATAATAAGTAGATTATATGAAATTAGTGCGTGAGTCAAATCTCCTTTAGAAGCAAACCCTCAATCACTATTGCAAAACATTTCATCAAATTACACAACGTAGATACATACTTGACTAAGATCATGCCTAGGTCCTTTTGAGTCTCTCAATTTTTCAAGGGCATTAACTGTCATTGGGACGTATCTTGCATGTTTTATTTTTCCTTGAAGAAATTTGCCTCAATTATATCAAGTCTTCCACATGATGAATGCAACTACGTGATTAGAGATATTGTTGCATATGATTCCTTCTTTGGAGAAGTTCATACACTTTTCTCAACTTTGTCAAGAATTTGAGATGGCATCTTCAAGTTTAAAATTTGGAAGGAGAATCTTATAGAACATTTTATTAAAGCTGAATTTTGTTGGTGAATATCAAAAACATGAAGGCCATGCTTGTTATCTGGGAATAGTGTCCAATCGGATGCTACTATTCCCTCTAAGATGGGTGGCTATCTTAGAAACAAAAAATCAAAGTCTACTCTTGTTTCCTTTTATGAAAATAGACGAGAGGAGAACCAAGAAGACCAACCTGAGTCTTGCATTTGATTTCCTCTCCTTCTTGATAGAGTTTCGCCATTTCTTCTTTGTCTGCCCAGCTTCAAAAGAACCTGTGAAATCACAGCAACATACTACTATCCAAGAAACAAGGATCTAAATTCATAAATAATACAGGATCAGATGTGTATTAACCATATACATGTATATATAAACAAGTACACAAGAATATGGAAGGAAACAAGAATAGCTTTATTAAGATGAAAAGTAGCAAGAGGATTACAACCATATGCTCTGACCCAGCATCATCCTCCAGCTAAGAAGCCCTTCTTCACCTCAATCAAAGCTAGATCACCCAACACTATGAATGTACACCAGAAAACCAACAACACTTCTCTATAAGATACAAAATTCCAGCCTCTGGATCTCTGTGATGAGGGATCCATATATAGATGATTACAGAGAGGTGAGTCATCTTTTGGGATCTTGATTAGTGTCTTCTCTCTGATAGTTCCTGCTTCCACTTGGAGAATGATGATCTCTTACTCATCCCTGGTCGAAAATGGAGATGCAAGTGTCAGAGGGGAAGCTTCTGGAAGGTTCCATGATCTTCCACCTCACATTTTTGTCCCTGCCATTTGTCCATTCCCGACCATCGCACCCTACAGAGGAGCAAATCAGTATGCATCGCGCCCTGTACATTGGGAAGGTGATATGCATCGCACCCTGTGCATTGAGCTTTCAGTATGGTCCAGTTTTGACCATTTATGAGTAGTTTTTAGTGGAGAAATTCTGGGAGATGATGTAATCAGTTGACCTTGTTCATTTAGGCAGTGAAGCAACACTTTTAGGGACTTAGGAGCCCTCAGTTTATGGACATTTATAATTGGGGTCGAAGTGCCCAAAAATTCCTATAACACCCACCTATGATAAAAATATGTATTCCATCTTGCAAGCTTGCCGAAAATGGAAGCATTACATTATGGGGAAGGAGACTGTGATCCACACCGATCACTAACCTCTTCGTTTACACAGACACAAGGGAATTTATAGAATGATCACCATCAGAAGTGGTCTACATATCTGCAACAATTCCACTTGAACATTAAATACAAAAAGGGAAGCACCAATCATGTTACAGACTGCTTCAGTCGGCTCCCAATTGCAACACTGACTACTGTTCTCAAATCTTGTGGCCACGATACCTTTGGATGGCCGCAATTTACAAAAATGATCGAGAGTTCACCTCCACATACCAGATGCTGGGAGATGGAAAGCAAGTTCCTGATTTCCACCTCCAAGACACATTATTATGCTACTTGTGCCACCTTTGTATTCCTTCAAGCGAGCATGCCAAGATGATTTGGGAGGCGCACTACAGTCGAGTCACAAGAGACTTTAGTGTGGAGAAAACTGTGGTTGTAATACAAAAGTACATTTATTGGCCAAAACTCTGACTAGATGTTGAGAAATATATCAGATCTTGCACTACCTGCACCATCTCCAAGAGAACCATCATGAAGCAAGGCATGTACACTCCTCTACCTACTCCCAGCCAACCATGGGAATCCATCTCCATGGACCATATGTCTAGCCTCCCTTCTACGAAGCATGGTAATGACTGTGTATTTGTGGTCGTGGACATATTTTCTAAGATGGCTATATTGGTGGCTTGAAAAAAGAGTATCATAGCAGAGGACACTACCAAACTCTTATTTGAATGAGTCTAGGTGCATTTGGGATCCTACAAACCATTATATAACATCGGGATAGCAGGTTCCTAAGCACATTCTGGTCAAGACTCTGGACACTATTGGACACCAAGCTCACCAAGACGACTGCCTTCCATCCCAGACTGATGGTGAGACATAGGTCATCAATAGGATGATATTGCACATGCTCTGCATGTACAACTCTAAGCATCCACGAAATTGGGATTGGAGTCTTCCCTACTGATCTGAATAGAAAATGGCATCAACCCATGGAATTTACCCATGGGCACTGATCCAAATCTTGCGGGGAGACCCCCAAGATCTGAAGAATTGCAATGCTAGAAAGAAAATGATAGAATGCATAGTAATTAAAACCACAAAGAAACTTTTTATTAAAACCGATAATAACTATAAAGGCTACATTGTGGCAGACAATCTATCCTTTTAAAAAATGCCACTTGTTACTTATAGTCTTTTTCAGTTACAATACCACGGGTCAATTCTATGGGTGAATGAATACCATGGGTGGATGTCACAATACCACGAGTCAATTCCATGGGTGGATGTCACAATACCATGGGCAAATACCATGGGTGGATATCACTTACAATATCATGGTAAATTCCACGGGTTGATGAATAGCATGGGTGGATGAATACCATGGGTTGATGCCATTTTCTATTCGGATCATTCCTCCATCCTTAACAAGCAATGTTCCCCATTGCGTGAAGTTACCTCCTACGAAGCCTTTGTTGAATATGAAGAGCCACTAAAGAGAAGGGTTTTATGTGGTTAACCCATAACCATGATGAATGAAGATCCGAGGATAGAGATACCCTCTGATGCTTGTGACCAACTGTAATACTGATAGTATACGACCTAGCAAATGGACTTTGATGAAGTGTGGGTTTGTGGATGACCCATAACCATGATGATCGAAGATTCGAGGATAGAGATACCTTGTAATGCTTGTGATCAACTGTGATACTAACAGTGTACGACCTAGAAAATGGACTTCGATGAAGTCTGGGTTTGTGGATGACCCATACCAATGACAAATGAAGATCCGAGGATAGAGATACCCTATAATGCTTGTGACCAAATGTGATGCCAACAATGTGCGACCTAGCAAATGGACTTCGATGACAAGGATTTTGTGCGGTTGACCCAAAACTATGATGTTGGTTGTTGATGAAGTAGCACGTGCCTACATAGCCTGGGGTGCGAGGGCACGTCTCCAAAGAACCCAAGCTAAATGTTGCTATGCTAAAACTAATGAATGTGAAGCAGGTGCCTACTAAAGCGAGGTGGGAGGGCACGTCTCCAAAGGGAACTCGCTCTGAATGCTACTCCAGAATTAAAATGGACATAACTCGGTCAATATAACTTAGAATGTTTATTATAACCTGTTTTTGGAAACAAGAGGACCATTTTGCATCTTCCCATGTGTTGGAAATCCTTATCTGGACACTCTAGAATCTCATATTTGCGCTACAACTTTTCTGTCGTCATAAAAGTTCTGAAAAAATAGTTAATTTTAAATCAACGATATCTCCCACATTAGAACTCCAATTTGACCTTCTTCTTTTTTTTAAATGGAGCAATTTTTCAAGAGGAGCTTAGATCTACAATCACTTTTCTGAAATTCTGCACCAAAATTTCAAAAAAAAAGATAAGAGAGTCGCCATCCACGAATTTCCGTCATAAACATTTCTACAACATAGATGATTTTAAATCAGCGGTATCTCCCTCATTCAGACTCCAATTTAACCGATTTTTTTTTGAATTTGGGTATTTTTTTCGCAAGGAATCCAGATATGTTATTTTTTTTTGTAAATTTTGCACCAAAATTTTCAGATCTGAACTGCAAACTTTCCGCCCAAAAAAAATTCTACAAAAAAAAAAAAAAATTCGTCCTTCTTGGCCCAAAAAAATGCTCTGTGGAGGACGTAGCACATGCCTGAAGTTTGTTGAATATTGCTACAAAATTTGAAACTGAAATATGCATCAAACCTTCATTCTCATGGAATCATAACCTGCTCTGATACCACTGATCCAGATCTTGGGGGAAGTCCCCCAAGATCTGAAGAATTGCAATGCTAGAAAGAAAACGACAGAACACACCGTAAATAAAACCATAAAGAAACTTTTTGTTAAAACCTATAATAACTATAAAGGCTACATTGTGGTAGACAATCTATCATTTTACAAAATGCGACTTGTTATTTATAATCTTTTTCCATTACAATACCACGGGTCAATTCCATGGGTGAATGAATACCGGGGTGGATGTCACAATACCACGGGTTAATTCCATGGGTGAATGAATACCATGGGTAAATTCCATGGGTTGATGAATAACATGGGTGGATGAATACCATGGGTTGATGCCATTTTCTATTCGGATCATTCCTCCATCCTTAACAAGCAATGGTCCCCATTGCGTGAAGTTACCTCCTACGAAGCCTTTGTTGAATATGAAGAGCCACTAAAGAGAAGGGTTTTATGTGGTCAACCCATAACAATGATGAATGAAGATCCGAGGATAGAGATACCCTGTGATGCTTGTGACCAACTGTAATACTGATAGTATACGACCTAGCAAATGGACTTTGATGAAGTGTGGGTTTGTGGATGACCCATAACCATGATGATCGAAGAGTCGAGGATAGAGATACCTTGTAATGCTTGTGACCAACTGTGATACTAACAGTGTACGACCTAGCGAATGGACTTCGATGAAGTCTGGGTTTGTGGATGACCCATAACCATGAAAAATGAAGATCCGAGGATAGAGATACCCTATAATGCTTGTGACCAAATGTGATGCCAACAATGTGCGACCTAGCAAATGGACTTTGATGACAAGGATTTTGTGTTGTTGACCCAAAACTATGATGTTGGTTGTTGATGAAGTAGCAGGTGCCTACATAGCCTGGGGTGTGAGGGCACGTCTCCAAAGAACCCAAGCCAAATGTTACTATGCTAAAACTAATGAATGTGAAGCAGGTGCCTACTAAAGCGAGGTGGGAGGGCACGTCTCCAAAGAGAACTCGCTCCGAATGCTACTCCAGAATTAAAATGGACATAACTCAGTCAATCTAACTCAGAATGTTTATTATAACCTGTTTTTGGAAACAAGAGGACCATTTTGCATCTTCCCATGTGTTGGAAATCCTTATCTGGACACTCTGGAATCTCAGATTTGCGCTACAACTTTTCTATCGTCATAAAAGTTCTGAAAAAAATAGTTAATTTTAAATCAACGATATCTCCCACAGTAGAACTCCAATTTGACCTTCTTCTTTTTTTTTAATGGAGCAATTTTTCAAGAGGAGCTTAGATCTACAATCACTTTTCTGAATTTCTGCACCAAAATTTCAAAAAACAAGATAAGAGAGTCGCCATCCACGAATTTCCGTCATAAACATTTCTGCAACATAGATGATTTTAAATCAGCAGTATCTCCCTCATCCAGACTCCAATTTAACCGATTTTTTTTTTTTTTAATTTGGGTATTTTTTTTCGCAAGGAATCCAAATATGTTATTTTTTTTTGTAAATTTTGCACCAAAATTTTCAGATCTGAACTGCAAACTTGCCGCCCAAAAAAATTTCTACAAAAAAAAAAAAAAAAATCTTCCTTCTTGGCCCAAAAAAATGCTCTGTGGAGGACGTAGCACATGCCTAAAGTTTGTTGAATATTGCTACAAAATTTGAAACTGAAATATGCATCAAACCTTCATTCTCATGGAATCATAACCTGCTCTGATACCACTGACCCAAATCTTGGGGGAAGTCCCTCAAGATATGAAGAATTGCAATGCTAGAAAGAAAACGACAAAGCACACCGTAAATAAAACCATAAAGAAACTTTTTGTTAAAACCTATAATAACTATAAAGGCTACATTGTGTTAGACAATCTATCATTTTACAAAATGCGACTTGTTATTTATAATCTTTTTCAATTACAATACCACGGGTCAATTCCATGGGTGAATGAATACCGGGGTGGATGTCACAATACCACAGGTTAATTCCATGGGTGAATGAATACCATGGGTAAATTCCATGGGTTGATGAATAACATGGGTGGATGAATACCATGGGTTGATGCCATTTTCTATTCAGATCATTCCTCCATCCTTAGCAAGCAATGGTCCCCATTGCGTGAAGTTACCTCCTACGAAGCCTTTGTTGAATATGAAGAGCCACTAAAGAGAAGGGTTTTATGTGGTCAACCCATAACAATGATGAATGAAGATCCGAGGATAGAGATACCATGTGATGCTTGTGACCAACTGTAATACTGATAGTATACGACCTAGCAAATGGACTTTGATGAAGTGTGGGTTTGTGGATGACCCATAACCATGATGATCGAAGAGTCGAGGATAGAGATACCTTGTAATGCTTGTGACCAACTGTGATACTAACAGTGTACGACCTAGCGAATGGACTTCAATGAAGTCTGGGTTTGTGGATGACCCATAACCATGAAAAATGAAGATCCGAGGATAGAGATACCCTATAATGCTTGTGACCAAATGTGATGCCAACAATGTGCGACCTAGCAACTGGACTTCGATGACAAGGATTTTGTGCTGTTGACCCAAAACTATGATGTTGGTTGTTGATGAAGTAGCAGGTGCCTACATAGCCTGGGGTGTGAGGGCACGTCTCCAAAGAACCCAAGCCAAATGTTACTATGCTAAAACTAATGAATGTGAAGCAGGTGCCTACTAAAGCGAGGTGGGAGGGCACGTCTCCAAAGGGAACTTGCTCCGAATGCTACTCCAGAATTAAAATGGACATAACTCAGTCAATCTAACTCAGAATGTTTATTATAACCTGTTTTTGGAAACAAGAGGACCATTTTGCATCTTCCCATGTGTTGGAAATCCTTATCTGGACACTCTGGAATCTCATATTTGCACTACAACTTTTCTGTCATCATAAAAGTTGTGAAAAAAATAGTTAATTTTAAATCAACAATATCTCCCACATTCGAACTCCAATTTGACCCTTTTTTTTAAATGGAGCAATTTTTCAAGAGGAGCTTAGATCTACAATCACTTTTCTGAATTTCTGCACCAAAATTTCAAAAAAAAGATAGGAGAGTCGCTGTCCACGAATTTCCGTCAGAAACATTTATGCAACATAGATGATTTTAAATCAGCGGTATCTCCCTCATCCGGACTCCGATTTGACCGATTTTTTTTTGAATTTGGGTATTTTTTTTCGCAAGGAATCTAGATATGTTATCTTTTTTGTAAATTTTGCACCAAATTTTCAGATATGATCTGCAAACTTGACGCCCAAAAAAATTTCTACAAAAAAATGAAAAAAGAAAAATTCTTCTTGCTTGGCCCAAGAAAATGCTCTGTCGAGGACGTAGCACATGCCTAAAGTTTGTTGAATATTGCTGCAAAATTTGAAACTGAAATATGCATCACACCTTCATTCTCATGGAATCATAACCTGCTCTGATACCACTGATCCAGATCTTGGGAGGAGGCCCCCAAGATTTGAAGAATTGCAATGCTAGAAAGAAAATGACAGAACACACAGTAAATAAAACCATAAAGAAACTTTTTGTTAAAACCTATAATAACTATAAAGGCTACATTGTGGTAGACAATCTATCATTTTACAAAATTCAACTTGTTATTTATAATCTTTTTCAGTTACAATACCATGGGTCAATTCCATGGGTGAATGAATACCGTGGGTGGATGTCACAATACCACGGGTTAATTCCATGGGTGAATGAATACCATGGGTAAATTCCATGGGTTGATGAATAACATGGGTGGATGAATACCATGGGTTGATGCCATTTTCTATTCGGATCATTCCTCCATCCTTAACAAGTAATGGTCCCCATTGTGTGAAGTTACCTCCTACGAAGCCTTTGTTGAATATGAAGAGCCACTAAAGAGAAGGGTTTTATGTGGTTAACCCATAACCATGATGAATGAAGATCTGAGGATAGAGACACCCTGTGATGTTTGTGACCAACTGTGATACTGATAGTATACGACCTAGCAAATGGACTTTGATGAAGTGTGGGTTTGTGGATGACCCATAACCATGATGATCGAAGATTCGAGGATAGAGATACCTTGTAATGCTTGTGACCAACTGTGATACTAACAGTGTACGACTTAGAAAATGGACTTCGATGAAGTCTAGGTTTGTGGATGACCCATAACCATGACAAATGAAGATCCGAGGATAGAGATACCCTATAATGCTTGTGACCAAATGTGATTCCAACAATGTGTGACCTAGCAAATGGACTTCGATGACAAGGATTTTGTGCGGTTGACCCGGAACTATGATGTTGGTTGTTGATGAAGTAGCAGGTGCCTAAATAGCCTGGGGTGTAAGGGCACGTCTCCAAAGAACCCAAGCCAAATGTTGATATGCTAAAACTAATAAATGTGAAGCAGGTGCCTACTAAAGCGAGGTGGGAGGGCACGTCTCGAAAGGGAACTCGCTCTGAATGCTACTCCAGAATTAAAATGGACATAACTCAGTCAATATAACTCAGAATGTTTATTATAACCTGTTTTTGGAAACAAGAGGACCATTTTGCATCTTCCCATGTGTTGGAAATCCTTATCTAGACACTCTAGAATCTCATATTTGCGCTACAACTTTTCTGTCGTCACAAAAGTTCTCAAAAAAAAAAAAAAAAAAGAGAAGAAGAAGAAGAAGTTAATTTTAAATCAGCGATATCTCCCACATTTGAACTCCAATTTGACCCTTTTTTTTTTAAATGGAGCAATTTTTCAAGAGCTTAGATCTACAATCACTTTTTTGAATTTTTTCACCAAAATTTCAAAAAAAAGATAGGAGAGTCACCGTCCACGAATTTCCGTTAGAAACATTTATGCAACATAGATGATTTTAAATCAGCGGTATCTCCCTCATTTGGACTCCGATTTGACCGATTTTTTTTTCGAATTTGGGTATTTTTTTTGCAAGGAATCCAGATATGTTATTTTTGTTTTTGTAAATTTTGTACCAAAATTTTCAGACCTGAACTGCAAACTTGCCGCCCAAAAAAATTTCTACAAAAAAAAAAAGAAAAAAGAAAAATTCTTCCCGCTTGGCCCAAGAAAATGCTCTGTGGAGGATGTAGCACATGCCTGAAGTTTGTTGAATATTGCTGCAAAATTTGAAACTAAAATATGCATCAAACCTTCATTCTCATGGAATCATAACCTGCCCTGATACAACTGATCCAGATCTTGGGGGGAGGCCCCCAAGGTCTGAAGAATTGCAATGCTAGAAAGAAAATGACAGAACACACAGTAAATAAAACCATAAAGAAACTTTTTGTTAAAACCTATAATAACTATAAAGGCTACATTGTGGCAGACAATCTATCATTTTACAAAATGTGACTTGTTATTTATAATCTTTTTCAGTTACAATACCACGGGTCAATTCCATGGGTGAATGAATACCGTGGGTGGATGTCACAATACCACGGGTTAATTCCATGGGTGAATGAATACCATGGGTAAATTCCATGGGTTGATGAATACCATGGGTTGATGCCATTTTCTATTCGGATCACATATGTGCAACATTATTATAATAGAGCTCTCCATAGCATGACTAGTCATAGTCCCTTTTAAGTGGGTCTAGGATTTCAACCATTATATCTGACTGATGTTACCATTCCTCATACGACTACACAGAAAAAAATCCAAACATGTATTGTCTGAGGCTGATAAAGTGGCCAGATTTATTGAACGCATCCAATACATCCACCAACAGGTTCACAACATCTTGGAGAAGTCAAATTTCAAGTACAAGCAGTGATATGAACAACATCGGGTGCCACACAAGTTTTAGGTGGGTGACAAAGTTTGGTTGCATTTGCAGAAAGAACACCTTACCTGAGCCCATTAGAAGCTCATACCACTCTCATATGGTCCTTACACCATTACCAAGGTTGTGGGAGACAATACTTTTGAGCTCAGCATTGCCCCATTCCTTAGCCTTCACCTAGTGTTCAATGTGGACCGCATTCTTACTGGACACATCAGACATTGCAGAAAAGCTCACACCAACAAAGTTAAACCCAAACTACATGGAAGAAGTCACAACTGATCGGAGTATGAACACACAAATCAAGAACACTCACCAGCAGAAGATCCAACTATATCAGGTTTTCAAAGCTGGCCAACTCTTGCACCAAGGCAAGTGGCTCATTAGGGACCAAGTTTAGCAGAAGTTTCCCCATCTCATGGAGGCACTTAACGCAATGGGGACCATTGCTTCTTAAAGGGGGAGGATTGATCCAAGTGGATGTTGGTGGCCACCTGCCTATTCCACTTGGACCCCCACCACTGTCTCTTTCATTTTTTCAAGTTCCTTAATTGTAACACATTTTACTATTTTTGGCAGTTTTTCGAGTCTTGAACTTCGAGAGCCTTTTTGAGGCCCTAAATGCTTCTTTTTTGTGAAAATCAGGGCAAACATGAGATTTGGACTATGATTTCTATTTGAAAGTTGTAGTCCTCGGATAGATCTTTCTAACGAGGTATTGTGCGCATCAAATGGAGATTGTATGCCAAAGTTATGACCTCGGGGAGTTGATGTACCAATTTACCCAAACAGGGCCCATAGTTTTGGCGCTTCATCTCCTAGGGTTAGGTTTTTGGATGTTTAGGGTTTTCCATTGTTCCTCAATAATAAATAGGCCTTCAAGCCTCATTGGAACACGGTTCAGAGGCATGTAGCCGCCACATCTCTTCTCAAAGATAAGCTACCATCACTCGAGCTAGTTTATTTCCATTATGTTTGTAAGCTTTTTTTTCAGTATTTGCTATTAATGAAATGAAATGTTATTTATGTTGCATCTCTGTATTTATGGTTATATTTGTAATTTTTTACATTCATGTTTAAGTTCATATTAGTAGAAAAAGGGCATAACTACTTTTAAGATAAATCTCAACCTTTGATTTGTGATTACTGGTAAGGATATTCCATGGACTTTAAAATCGAGTTTCCTTTAAGTGCAACATTTTGAAAAGCATTTTGGTTTATTTTCCAATCTAACTTGTTTAGAATTCGACAGGTATTCATTGAAATCACGAATTTGACGGGTGAACTCTTCACAATCAAAGTGCCCCAAGGGTTTTTTAGGGTGTTGGATCCATATATGAAGTAAAAAAATAGTTTAAACAACACAAATCAAGATCTGACCACAATTTTTTACATCATATTCTCACCATAAATTCATCAGAAACTCCAAAAAGATTCACTTAAAGACAACTCAATTTAATTCTATCATCCACCTAATAATTACTGATAATTAAATAAAAATTCTAAAAACACTATTCCAAAATAGGGACACCTAACTAGCGCAACCATATAAATTAAATGGTCGGTAAATGTTGATAGACTCCAATTCATAGTAAGCATCAAAACATATAATTCATAATATATCACATGTTAAAAAAAAAAAAAAAAAAAAAAAAAAAAAAAAAAAATAAATAAAAAAAAAAAAAAAAAAAAAAAAAAAAAAAAAAAATTAAATGGATAATTTATTTTAAATTATAATTATTATTATTATTATTATCACAAAACAAGAGTTTAACCATGGATATTTACCCCCACTTTACCATTGAGATGCTTATCCATGTTTATCAACCATTTAATTATGTCATAAAGCGTTCCTTTGAGAAGAACCCATGCCACCTGTGTCGTCGTGCGCTATTGATTTTGGTGTTAGACGATAAAATAATGTTTTCCATCAGATCGAAGATCGATATTAGTTAATTACAATTCGTAACGAGATCTACAAGGTTTGCCCTTATCTCAAGTTTGCTCATTTTACGAGCCCGATAGTCCTCAAGCCTTCAGAAACCTGAGGCCCAAGATTGTGGTAGTTATTGAGCATGAGGCCATCAATGGTATGAAGCATTTTTCTCAATTATGAATTGTACATGTGTTCCACTTGTGGCTCGAGTCTTTGTAATAGTATTAATTTCCCCTTTGTTTCATTAACGTTTATACATTATGCAAAAACCTTTGAATGCAGAACTGTCATGTCTCAAATGAGCAAGTGAAATTGTTCATGATGAAGCATACCATAGAAGCAATAGTCATCGTGATAATCTCACCTTTGAAGCACACTCTTTCCAAGTCTAGATGGTTGCTGCCACACTCATGCTTTAAGTAAGTGATTACCTTCCCCAATTACTATTTTATTTTGATTTTGAAATTATTCAAGATTCAACTAAAACACACATTTTCGCTGCGGTTTGAGAGATTTGCAGTTGCAATTTATTCACAAAGTGGTTCTAAGAGGGCATTGTGTGAATATATTGACAAGAAACAATTATTATGAAAAATTGTACATATATAAGTTGTCTAAGTTTTGTTCAGGTAAATAAAGAAAAAGAATGAGGAAAGGGTTAGTACTCAAGCAGTCGACTAGGAAGAAACTAACCACTCAGTACAACCCCCAAGCTTGAGTAAACCCTAATAGGACCGATTTAGGTCCAGTAAGGGAATCGATAGTACATCTAATTGGTCCTTTTTTTTAAAGAAAGAAATATAATTTACTCTCATAATATGAGCATGTATAAATAATTGTAGAGTTGAAATGCTAATACAAAATGTCTTGTGTTGATATACATGTAATGTTGAGGGAGTGAGTGCGCCCCTTAGAAACCTGTGATAGCACGTAGCTTGAAAGGGAACACACAAGCAAAAAGACATCACGAGATGGAAAGCAAGATAGCCGACAATCCAAAGTGATGGATTATACCAACAACACACTTCAATAAGATTCATACAAACACATACAGAATAGTCCATACATACATGTGTAAATTACAACTACAGACATCATTAAAGTAACCAGGATAGCCGAACTACAATAACAACATATGCATGAAACGTGATGGCTTTGTTATATTAAAAGAGTGAAAGATCCAATCATACATAGAACCATGAGTTCCACTAGCCCCGATAGCAAAACATTACAGTCACTGTCACCTGCTCCTCCAAAGAGATGTACTAGCTCTGCACTATGGAGAAGCCAAGGCTTGTTACAATACACTCCAAGCTTTCTCTAAGTTATCCTATAGGAATCTTGGCTCCCAAAATCCTATACAATGAGTTGCGAGGTTCTATAAATAAAAAAGGGTGGGGTGACCCTTAACATTCCCCTTTATGACTCTTCACCTACCCTCATGACTCTTCAACTTACACATGATTGTTACATTCTACTATTGACACTTGGTCTTTCACTTTTACAACACGTTTACATTACATTACAATTTGCACATGTACCCATGTGAGACAAAAATGGGCTTGAGTAAGCCGTACAAGACATCATTAAGACTCGGACAACTTTGGGAAGACTAACTCTTCAACATCCTCTCGATGATCGATGGTGGCGAACTGATGCCAAGATTGGTAGTCTATTATGGTGTTTGCGTACTCTGTGGTGACATCCTTTTGAAAGCGAACCTTTGCCTATGTTGCATTTAGGTACACTAATTTGGCACCTCTATCATAATCGTCAGATAGCATGTGCATCATGGTCTTGAGTGCAGTCGAACCAACGACGTATTGGTGCATAGTGTCTATGCTCATCTGCAAGTCTGCGCTTGTGGCTATGCACATCAATTTATCAGAGTACATGTCCAGCTCCAGTTGGACTTGGTTCTTTGACTTTGCCTTGGTGATTATGCCAATGGATGGGATCACATGCATGCGCATAATGACATCCATGCTCTTGAACGCTCGTGCATGTGAAGCCTGCAAGCTAGTGATGAGCTATGAGAGTTCCTCATAGTTCTGGATTTGACTCTGGATACGCGCCTTCAAATCTACCACCTTTGGCTTCATCATCTTTGGCAAGTGCAATGGGGATCCCTTATACCTCATTGTCCATATTTGCATGTGATCGATAGCAGTGTGTAAGTTTGACAAGATGCATGCTCTCCTAGCACAATGTTGTTGCCAACCATTGAGATGGACCAATGACTTATGCACGATGACGAATCTGAAGTATAGCTTTCGCATGACCATCTCTCAAGACGATACTTCATCTAGTATCACTCTCCTCAACTCCGCTTTGGCAGATGTTGTAACTTTCTCTCCTCACTACTTGGACGCTTGTAACTCCTTACCCATGCACTCGTTCTCAGTTATCAAGAATCTAACACTTGAGTTAGTGGCTTCGACACATGCCTTGGTAACATCGACCAATGAAGCTAGATGTCTGTGCACATTGGACACGATCACTCACTCTTCAAACTATAGAGGAGATACATGGACATCCGGAGTAGCATGACTACGCAACTCTGTGATGTGACTTGTCTAAATATATGTTGTGCATCTCCGCTTGTAGATTGTCTTCAAGGATTTCAGTGTCAACTTGATCACTTGGGACTTGCTCTACTTCCAGATCCAGTGAAGCCGGTGGGGTGACCTCTTAGTTCTGAGGCATAAAGTCAGTATCTTGATCTAACTTAGGCTGAACCATATATGTGTCCATCTGCTCTAGCATATGTTCAATCTCTTGAGCAAAGTCTTTCTCCTACGACTGCTCACCCTATCTTATTTATGCTAGCTGCTCAGATGAGTCAATAACCTATATGGATGCAGTTTCATCAATATGTGTATGATGCACCTCATGTTGTTCCTGTTCCTAATATGCTTCCTTCTCTCTTCTACGCAGCTTGTGTTGTTCCCTGAGTTGTTGCTTCAACTCCTGCAACTACTTTTTTGCTTCCTCCAGCTTTTGCTTCTCCCTTTGCATTGCGCAATCCTTCTTTTGCATCTTAGCCTCAATCTCCAAAGCTGCTTTCAACACCAGTGGATCTACTTTGAACTTGCATATTTGCTCCACGTCTATGTTGTTAGTAACCTTCCTCTTGTCTTTGTCAAGTGCAAGTCTACTGCCCTCTACTACTGCTGATGATGCTGCTCTCTGAGATGTTGCTGCCTTTTGCACTGCTAACCACTCCACAACTATTCTGATTGGTTCATTGAGCCTTGAGAAGTGATAACAATATCTCTATGGGTCTTCCTTAGGCCAATGACACGCCCCGTGGATCCAAGGATGATGCACTCTCGCATAGTAGTCCTTCACTAAGCAATGCGGGTCATATGGATTGAAACTTCTGGTGCCGAAGGTGAGCCTCTTGAATTCCTCCGTCTCGGCCTCAGCATGCTTGAGATTTTGGATCTCATACAACCCGATCCACAAAGGAAGAGCGGGCCAAGGTGCCTTCTTTTTCCTGTGTAGTCTAGTTGACAACCTTGTCGAGATGTGATATGACACTTCTTGCATGACCAACTTATCCATGGAAAACTTCGGTAAAACATGCAGAGCCTTCTCTGTGTTTTACATACATATGAAGGTGCTAAGGGGTGAGGCATACTAATCTGTTGTGTCAACCAATGCCTCCATTTCTCCCTGCAACATGCAAGGTGGATACTTCTCAAAGATCATCCTGTACACTGGGATGACGAAGTGGTTTTATAGTTGTATGATAACTCCAAGGAGGATGCTTCGAAGAACAACCTGCAATACGTGTGCACAAAGGTTTTTGAAGGTGTCCATGCCCAACCCAAGCTTGGTAATTGCTGACGGGCAAAGATCGCATCAAGTATGGAAGCACACATGAAAATATTTGCTTGTTATCCCTTTGGAGGATGTCAGGCTTTTGTTATTTGTTCCTTCAACCGGAGAGCCAACATGTCAGACCAATTGAAAGGCATTCCTTCGTTCGCCAACTAATTCAACACAATCACCCAACTCCGCGGGAAGGTCGTTGTACTCTCTTGGTCGTATAAGAAGCATGTGAATATGACCAAGAGATGATATGCCTTCCATAGTATCCTTGTCTTGTGAACCTGGTTGGGTGTCGTCCTGACCTTAGATGGATCTTTGACTCAACTCTTCAAAATATCTCTTGAGTTTGCACTGTTGTTGGTTCTGGTGAAGGGTCTATCCATCGTGATCACCAGCTATGGCAAGTGATACATCTACTGAAAGTCCTTTGCCCTGAAGGTAGAAAGTTATGTTCCACTAATATTGCTCAACACCATTGTCTCTGGATTAGTATGCAAGACAATCCAGTGGATCATGCTCGCACATGGAAACGCGGGATACCTACATGCAATCTAGTACAAGCCAGACTTGTGTATGTTAACATAGACTCTGCGATCCTCCAGAGTCTCCTCAAATGTGCCTGAAAAGGTGTCATTGATGTCTTGCCCTTTCATCTTGATCTCCTTATTTATGAACAACTTAGTGTCTTCATAGATGCGCAAGCTCATAGACACTTGCTCAATTGCATCTCCGGTTACACTCTCAACTGTGTCCTTTGACCTTGCCCTCTTAGAATCCATTGTACCTGTACTGCTAAGAGAAGAATGAACACATGTGATACGTAGAGACAAAGAAACACTCATGGCAAGCACAATGTCAATTGAAAACCAAAAGAAACTTGAGGACTGACATGCAACACACCTGGGTGACTGATTGGAAAATTTGTGTAATTTTCACCGGGAGGCTAGGAGACTGACTGCCAAAACTACACAGAGCACATTCCAAATTATTTGTGAGCTTACTAACTGCTGAAACTATGCAATGCGCAGTTTCAATCAGCAATGATTGCAACCCGGTCAGCTACACCTGTGCAATTCCGGGGGCCAGTGGGCACTGCCTCTCAGAATTGCGCAGAGCAAGCCTAGAGATTAGTGTTGGGAAAGCTCTGCATAATTTCTGGGTGGAAGGGAGATCCTTCACTCTCAAAAATGCAAAATTGCAATCCTGGCAAGGCAAGGTTGGGGCCAAGGCAGCCCAGACCCACCGACAGGCGACTGAAAACTTGAAAAATCTAAATGCATGTGCGAAGCTTAGTGCAAACATGAGTGAATGAACATGCATCGAAACAGTGAGAGCAAGATTCAGCAAATAGGAAAACGAGTAAGTGTGTGAAGCGATTCGCCGCAACGACAACCGTTAGTGCATAAACAATGTCATGCATGCAACAACAGTGAGATGCAAATGAAAAACTGAAACAGTGCTTCTATAAGCTAACATGCATTAAAACGACAACAAACATTCAACAAAACCAAGCAAACAACACTCACACAAACAGAAATACAAAAAACAATAGAAAAGCAGAGAAGACATGAAAACCGGATTACCTGAAAAAAGTTAAGCTGATTGTGCCGAATGCTCCTAAATGCGATGTGAGACGCTAGAGCTCTAAGATCGAAGTGAGGAATGAGCTCTGAAGCGTCGAATAAATAGTTTTGTTAAGATCGAGGCTTATGATGTGCATGCCACAAATATAGGAATAAATGACACTTGGTGGGAGGTTTTTCAGAAACGACTTTTGCATGTAACCTCTAGCTATTAAAAATGGAATCCTAAAATCTAGGGACACTTTTTGCTTCTTCTTTTTTCTTTTTTAGGAAAAAGAAGCCCATGCATGCAAATCAAGATTGCTCAATCCTGGAGGGAGCCAATCAACTTGGGAGCACATGCAACGGACTGCAAGCTTGTTGATGACTTCTGCGCAGTTCTGGGCTGAGTGGCTCTGGTTGCCCCTCAGGATCTTTGCAATTTTTGGATTGAAACCCAGGCTGTCAGCCAGATCTGTGCAAATTTTGAGAGCAAGCTGAGTGATGGGTTACTCTGCGCAATTTTCAGAGGGAAGACTACCTACTTGCTATGCACATTTATGGAGAGCAGCAAGCTGCCTTGATGGTCTACGCAATTCTGGAGAGGAAGGTTGGTTCCCCTCCAGTTCTACGCAATTTTCCAAGTGAGCACAACAACTATAAAATGACCAAGTTCTGAGATGTCAGCTTGCGGGTGAAAGGCAAACAAGCTAGCAAACACAAGTTGATGAGCCACATAAACTCAACCGAAGTATAAATACTTGTCAGTGCAAAATTTTGGAGGGCGGTTGTAGCCGCTACAACACACTGACAATATGACAACTTCCAGAGCCTTGTTCATCCACATAACCATGAACTTGGGATACGATATCAACAATCCAAAAATCTTAAGAGTCAAGGCTTTCCTCTACAATCAAGAATGCACATAAGAAGTTTGAGTGGAAACCCTGTAGGTGGTTAGCACCTCTACCTAACGGGGATAATCTCCACCGTTAGATCATACTAAAGACAAGTGTACTACACAAATGAATTGAGGGCAAAGATCCTTTCCAAGTGCTAAATAGTTGGACTTTTGAGAAAATTCCTTCACCTTGTGCTAAGAATTCCAAAGTTGGTGACATGTTTCGTATAATGCTTATATAATTAAATACCAAATTATATGTTGAAACTGATGAACAATATAAATCCCATGTTCTTGGGATAATCTATATTAAAGTCGAATATAAGATAACAAAATCTAAACATTCTATTAACATTTAGGAGCACTACATACAAGAGTAATGAAATGTTGGTGTAAGAAACCATTACTTGTAACATCTATATATGATTCAAAATAGGTGTAAATTGAGTGATGCACAAGATGGGCCAACAAACTTTTGAATGACAACAACATATTACTATAGGCTTGGAATACGAGACTAATTAAGAATCATCTTCACCTAGGAACAAAATTTAAGTAATGTTGGTATGAACCATTGAGATAATATGAAACCATAATTTATAATGAAGTGGTAAGGCTTGGCATGCAGGACTAATTAAGAATCATCTTCACCTAGGAACACAATTTAAGTAATGTTGGTATGAATCATTGAGATAATATGAAACCATAATTTATAGTGAAGTGGTAAGGCTTGGCATGCGAGACTAATTAAGAATCATCTTCACCTAGGAACACAACTTAAGTAACATTGGTATGAATCATTGAGATAATATGAAACCATAATTTATAGTGAAGTGGTAAGGTGTAATTAAAGTGGAGATCGAAACTAATTTATTCAATAGAGAATAAGTATTTTCCTTTATGAAGTGTATAAGTTAAGAAAAATGTGGTTATAGTTTTTTTTTTTTTGTCTTTCTTTTCTTACAATGACATCGAGTATACTAGTAATTTTTCTTTAAGCGAATGGAGATATTATTAGAGAGCAACAAAGGTTAACTAAACATAATGTATATAAAGTGGTGTTGTATGGATAAACAATTTTTAAAAGTAGAATTGTGTTTGTAAATTAATATAAGGAACTTTTTTGAATTCAAGTCTTGAGATTAATTTAACAATAACATAAGTTGACATTTGTACTTCCAATTTTCCATCATTCAGATATTTAAAATTTTTAATTCTTCATTTAAATCTTCACGTGATAAAGAAAAGATAGAGATCCCAATTATAAAAGGTTACCCAGTGGCAACAACATTAAGATTTCTCTTTTACTCAAATTGGGCTACATTTAGATTGCATAACATATCACATCACTCTTCATCTATGCTCTTTTTTCATATGCTACCTACTTACCTTGTTTCGTTTGCAACATTTGATGCAATTGCTAGTTTATATGATTGAGAACCTTGTTTCCTTTGCAACATTTGGTGCAATTGCTAGTTTATATGACTGAGCTAATAATTATTGATGATAATTATTAATACATGAATTAAAATTGTAAAAACCCTATTCTAAAATAAACACGACTATAAATGTAATAACATAACCAATATAATAAAATATTAAAAAATAAACATATTGATTGAATTTAGGCTTCTGTGATCAATATTATGAAAAGTAAGAAAACTTCTGGTAAAAATCACATCATTAGAGTTTTGTTGAGGCGTTTCGAACCATCCAGTGTGGTTAGGGCAAGATGAAGAACAAGATCTTGGCATAAGTTAAATAGATGAAGATAATTTTTTTAGATTTTGTTGAGATTGCAACAAGATGATGGAGCTTAGTGAAAAGAGTCGCCTTCACTAAGTGGGCCCGCAGGCTATTTTTGGCGCAAGTCTATTTTTAGACATATGGATCATGTCTATGGATTGAAGGTTGCTATTTATGGATGATTGATCAAGTTGGAAAAAAATAGATGGACTTCTATTTTTAGACCACAGCGGAGTGACTGCTCAGTCTAAATATAGAACAGTCAAAT
>APFE031633920.1:212993-276996 GCA_000404065.3 Pinus taeda
CTTGGCCTCCTTTCAATCTCTATAGCTTCCCTAAACTTATGGTGATGGAAATGATCTATCTTAGCAATGACTCAGACATCTTCAATGCAGATGTGGTGTTTGTCTTTTCCCCATGTTCAACTAATGTTGAGGAGCGGGTCCTCCCATGTTTGATGTCTGCTGCATGTTCCTGAATCCTCTAATTTATTGAGTAAATAGTTTCACCAACATAGGGTCTTCCACATGAACAAGGGATTACATAAATGCCTTTCATGTTCTTAGGGCTTACTGAGTCTTTTACAAATCTTAGGGACCTTTGAATAATGTTAAGGGGCGTAAAGGTTGAGGGAACCTTGTGCTTTCTTAGGATCCTTGCAATCTTGTGAGTGGTCCCTTGTATAAAAGGAAGGTGTACCGCATAAAACCGATCATTGGTTTCTTTTTTAATATTGGAAACCTTGCTAACCTTAAGGAAGACCCTAAGACATTAGAGCTTATTATAACCATTATTTTTTAAAACCTTGAGGAGATGGGTTTTCTCATCTTCAATATGACTTTCATCAGAAACTCTAAACACATCAGTGGCTAAAGTGTTGAGAACACCCAACTTTTGAGCAGGGAAATGATGAAACTTAGCGTGAAGATACTGCTCCATGTGAGTTTTCTTCCGAAATACCTGATGTGAGAATGACCCATCATCCTTCTTTGAAATAAGGATGTCAAGAAAAGGAAGGCTCCCATTGATTTAACATTCCATATTAAACTTTATGGAGCTATACTAATTATTAAGATGATGGAGAAAGAGATCCAACTTATCTTGACCATGAGGCTAGATGACGTAGGTTTCATCCACAAATCTCTTCCAAAGCTTTGGTTTTCATTGAGCTGAGGACAAAGCTTTATATTCAAATTCCTCCATGAACAGATTAGCTACAATAGGGGGAAGGGGTGAGCCCATGGAAACACCACACGTTTGTTCATAGAATTCCCCTTCAAAGCTGAAGAAAGTAGAGGTAAGACAAATCTCAACCAATTTAGCAATATCAAGATTCGAGATACGGTTGATGACCTCATTGGCCTCCTTGTTGGGGATATTAGTGTAAAGAGAGACCGCGTCGAAGCTCACAAGGAAATCCCCGAGTTCAAACCTTATACCCTTTAATTCATTGACAAATGATGAAGAGTCTTTGACAAAGGACTCTGTAAGACCAACAAGGGGTTTTAGCTTCTGGGCTAAATACTTTGCCAAAAGATAGCTTGGCCCTCCTATAGTGTTGACAATGGGTCTCAGGGGAGCCCCGTCCTTATGGATCTTGGGAAGACCATAGATCTTGGGAGTGATAGAGTTACTCTCAATGAGTTTATGGCTCAGGGAGCTAACAATGCTACTGGATTTTATAGCTAGAGCCATTTTTGTAGAGATCTTATTTAATGGATTCTTATTGAGTTTTTTGTAGCTTCCACCATTACAGGCGGTCCAATATTTTTATCAAAATAATATTATTATAATATCAATATAAGGATAAGAGAAAATATTTTGATTATACTTAAAAAATACCCACCCCCCCCCCCCCCCCCCACACACATATATATATATTATTTAATCTAATTTAAATGAAAATAAAACACACTGATTTTATTTATTTATTTATTTATTTTTAACTTAAAAAATATAATATAAACTAGTATTTAAAATTATTTAATAACAGGGTATGGTAGAGATGTTGTAATGATGGTTGTGCTTAATATTTTGACTTAGTAAAATTACATAAAAATTAAAAATTAAATACCCTCGATCAGGTGCGAGCCTAAGGGCGACCCCATCAAGGCAGTTTAAATGATAAGTACATCGAGGTACACCACCACCGCCCCCCACCAGTTAATAAAATTGTTATTTTTTAACTCGGTGAAAATAAAATAAAAATAAAGACAACACTATGTGAAAACATTTTTACTCTGTCAACATAAAATAAATTAATTAAAAAATAGCATTAAAATAAAAATAACTTCATGTTATTAATCCAGGGTATGAGAACTTATGGTATTGACACATCATTCATATGGAATATTGCCTATTAAAAGAGATTTGAGATGTAAACCTCTTAAAAAAAATTTGATCCATCTGGGCGCTTGGTAGATTCAGAATTAAAATAGATCTAGATTGGTATAAATACAATTTAACATAAATTCCTCTTCAATGAAAATACATTATTTTTTAAAATTATTTATTTATTTTTGTCAACTAAAGAAGGACCTTTGTTTTTCTATTTAACCAGGTTGAAAAAAATACAAGCGTTTGGTGGCCTCAACCTACCCAGAAGGGAAACCGGGTCTGTTGGCCACCTTAAGTCTTTTTAAGCCAACCAGTAGCAAAAAAGATAAAGTCTACATATCCATGCCAAGTAAACTTTACTACCAAAATTACTAAACTGGTTTCCTATTGACATTCGCAACTAAAACAAGAAGGAGAGCTTGCTCTTAGAGAACTAACCAAGAAAAACATTGGAACAACTAGAAGGATTAATCTACCATAATTTCAGGTTGATTATCTTCGTCTTTTGTCGCTGGAGCTAGCTTCTTTAGCTGTTGCTGGATTTCCTCCAGCTTACTGTCCTGCATGAGCATAGTGATTTGGAGATTTTTCATTTCTCGCCTTAAA
The DNA here is from genome assembly GCA_000404065.3 of Pinus taeda. NCBI lineage: Eukaryota > Viridiplantae > Streptophyta > Pinopsida > Pinales > Pinaceae > Pinus > Pinus taeda. The sequence goes on from APFE031633920.1 coordinate 215,632, forward strand.
TTTGGTATGCCCTGAGCCATCTCTGCCATTTACACTGCAACCTGCTCCATTGACTTTGCCAGTAATCGCTTCAACACCCAATATACATGTAAGGCTTGCTTATATAAGGTCAGGTGTCCCTTGGTATTGTCCGGGTTCGAGATCAGGTTGCCCCAGTCTTCCATCTCCGGTTCCGAGTCTTCCTGCAATGCATTTGTTTCTAATTCTTGAATAATCCTGTGGCTATCGTCGTCTGTTCCTTCGTTGTAGGCTTTTTCTGCCTCCTGCACCATATGTTTCATAGTTTTCCAACCTCGTCTCTGGCATACTGGTGAGGGAGTTCTAAAATCTTGTCTGTCGGGTTGTCGAGCTCTTCCTCTGCCCCTGTGCCCTCTTCCGCGACCTGGGCGACCTGGTTTGTTCCTGGTAGCTGCTTGACTCCCCTGCCCAACCTCGAAGGATGCGTTCCCTGTGAATTCCTCCCTTCCGGGCTCCTTGGCTTGCTTATCCAAATTCGTTCCCTCTCCTTGCTGCTCTTTCTCCGACAGTTTAACCTTCCCCGCCCCTCCCTTCCTGGAATGAAATTGGTCTTTGTGCTCATGGGTCTTCTCTTCCTCCCACGCCATCTGATTTTCTGTCTCCAACTGTCCCTGCTCAGTATCTAATTGCGATCTTTACCTGGCTTTGTCCTGACCAGTCCAGCTTCCTGCCTTGCTAACTTCAACTCCAGCCTTTCTCATTCTCCCTACCGTTGTCTTCTACCTGGTGGTGACAGGGAATAATTCCACGTCCATTTTCCTTCGTTTACCTTTCGCAGCAGCTACCCCTCTTCCTTTCTCCTTAATTTTGCTGGAGATTGCACTAAAAGCGATAGATGGTTTCACGGATACATACCCCTTTCTGAGATGAGTTGCAGAGAATACCAGCGTGCTTCTAGCAACCTTCGTCTCCCTCTTTAAAATTATTTATGATAAAGTGAAAAAACAATATAAATTCCCATATTCAAGCTTCTATGATCCATAATGAATTAAGTAAAGTTTTTCAGTAGAAATCACATAAGAGAAACTTTTGGCCTTCGCATTTGAACCAACAAGTGTGGTTCATCATGAGGACTAGATGAAGAGACAGACCATGGCAAAGGCTTAAATAGAGAGCAATGTAGAGACATAATTTCAAGTAATGATATATTTGAACATAATATTTAAATTATGATATTAATTTATTAATATAATTAAAAACCAAATATTATTAAGTAAGGGCTATATATTAAACGGCTAGCTTTTGAAAAATAATATTTAAATAATCATATTAATCTATTAAAAAATATTAATAAGTAACGACCATATTAAACGATTAGTTTTGAAAAATAATATTTAAATTAATTTATAATAAAACCAAATTATTTACTATGTTTTTGAAAAAAAATATTTAAATAATGATATTAGTTTATTAATTTGTTAAAAAAATATTAAAAAGTAACGACTGTTATATCACCATTTACCACTCTTGGTAGATTTGATGCTCTGGTTATGGCCTAGGGCAACTCTTCCTTTCCAGACTTGGTCCAAATTATAAATTCTAAAAAACAGTGTTTTACTTCCCATACGCTACTTTGCCCTGTGTTAAAAGCGTGTGCACGCGGGTAAGTATATACCCAACCCACGTATATGTGTTAAAACACAAAAAAATAAATAATCTCCTTAAATTCGGGTAGAGTTTACGTGTTTTACTTGTTACTCACATACTATAGACCGTGGCCAACTGTTTCCCAACTGAAAAAACTAATTTGGAGAAGTATAAATAAACCTCCATGGGAAGGCCTAAGGGGAGGAGAGATGAGATATTGATATTATAGTTGATTGATCCCTGACCGAGTCTGAAGAAATCCCTGTGCCTCTTGCACTCCCAAGTTATAGGAAACCTTTGTTTCTTTTTTTGAGATGTCCTTCATCCCTCTTATGAGATCCTTGTGTGTATTAATGGCGGAAGATTGGTAAGGCCAGGACAAGATGGATCCGAAAGACGGTTCCGCTTGGAGCTAGAGGAAGACTCAGATTGTAGTTTTCCACCTTTCATTTAGCTTACATCAATAAGAAATGATGTTCCGTTCCTAACATTTATCGTGTTTATGCATTGATCTATGTTGTGATTTGCTTATAAATCTTATATTAATACTCAATTGCTCATTTTCTTATATGATATAACACATATATCATGAATATGCTTTCTGTTACTGCTGTTGTATATGCTTTGCTTGGATAAGTTACAGGTTCTAAAGGCATCAGAAAAAGCATAGGGTTTGGACCTTGTGGGATCGACCATGAACATAGGACCTCTGGGTAATGCCAACTCTTCCCACTTCAGTAGTTTAAGCATTTAGACTATTTGTATGCACATTTCTTTATGTTGTATGCCCTCCACTCAGTTGGAGTTTTCAACCCAAGACCCTAGGGTGTTTCCACCCGCAACAATGACTATATTAAATAGCTAGTTTTTGAAAAATAATATTTAAATTATGATATTAATTTATTAATTTATTAAAAAACAAATATTAATAAGTAACCGCTATATTAAACAGCTAGATTTTAAATTAAATAAAGAAATAATCAAAGTCAAACTTTGAAGGAGGGGAGTCAAAAATTATAAAAACGAGTGAAGACCCTAATCGAGACAAGATCATTTGGTCAACAAAATAACTAATGGAAATAAAATAAAATAAATTAAAAATAATTAATGGAAAAATAAATAAAATATAACTAAAATATACACAAGTCAATATATATATATATATAGATAATATATATATATTATATAATATAATATATATATTATATATATATATTATATATTCAAATAAAAGTAATCAAAAAATAAAACAGGGTCAACAATAAAATATGGGGCTGAGGCCCATTAAACAAATAACAAAAATACTAAGAGTTAAGAATGAATAGGATGATAAAAGACATAAAAAATACGAAGGATAAAAAAAATAAACTCTAATGGAGAATAAATCAACAACAAATACTATAAAAGGGATGCCAATACCTACATAGATAAACAAACAAACAAAATAAATCCCAAAAAGAAGAAGCCTAAAAAACTAAGAGGATAGAACGAGGACCCAACTTCTACTAATATTCCAACCATCATCTATATTCAAATTATTGGGTTTTTTTTCAATTTCTAAGGCCTCCCTCAATTTACGATGATGGAAATGACTAACCCTAGCAACAACTTGGGCCTCCTCAATGCAGACGTAATGCTTAGATTTATCTGCATGCTCTACTAAAGCAAAGGAGCGGGTCCTACCATACTTGATGTTAGCAGCATGCTCAAGAATCCTTTGATTAATTGAGTGGCTAGTCTCACCAATGTAGAAAGTCCCACAAGAGCATGGGATAACGTAAACACCCTTCATATTCTTGGGGTTCATTGGGTCTTTTACAGATCTAAGGGAGCTCTAGATGGTATTTAAGGGCCTAAAGGTTGAAGCCACCTTATGCTTCCTTAGGATCCTTGCAATCTTGTCAGCTGTCCTTTCGATAAAAGGAAGATGAACACCAGAAAATCAATCCTTGGTATCTTTCTTAGCACTAGGACCCTTTTCAGCTCTGAGGAAAGCCTTAGCACATTGGTGTCTACTATACCCATTATTAAAGAAAACACTTAGGAGATGTGCTTTCTCTTATTGAGATGGTTGTCATTAGAAACTCTTAAAGCTATAATCACTAAGGTGTTGAGAACACCAAGCTTTTGAGTTGGGAAATGATGAGAATTAGCATGAAAATATTGTTTTGTATTAGTTTTCTTACGAAATACCTGATGAGAAAAAGAACCATCATCATTCCTTGGGAGAAGGACGTCAAGGGAGTGCAAACTACCATTACATTCAAATTCATGGAGGATTTTGAATCAAAGGCATTAACTTCTTCTCGTCTTCTACCTAAGATGTGGAAGAGGTTTGTGGATGACACTACTGTCATCTGGTCCCATGGTAAAGAAAAGTTCGAAATGTTTTTCCTCCATTTTAACAATCAATCTAGTTCTATAAAGTTCACCATGGAATTTGAATGTAATGGTAGTCTTCCCTTACTTAAAGTCCTCCTATCAAGGAATGATGATGACTCTTTTTCTCATCAGGTATTTCGTAAGAAAACTCATACAGAACAATATATTCATGCTAATTCTCATCATTTCCCAGCTCAAAAGCTTAGTGTTCTCAACACCTTATTGATTAGAGCTTTAAGAGTTTCTGATGACAACCATCTCAATGAAGAGAAATCACATCTCATAAGTGTTTTCTTTAATAATGGGTATAGTAGACACCAATGTGCTAAGGCTTTCCTCAGAGCTAAAAAAGGTCCAAGTGCTAAGAAAGATACCAAGGATTGATTTTCTTGTGTTCGTCTTCCTTTTATCCAAGAGACCACTGATAATATTGTGAGGATTCTAAGGAAGCATAAGGTGGCTTCAACCTTTAGGCCTTTAAATACCATCCAGAGCTCCCTTAGATCTGTAAAAGACCCAGTGGACCCCAATAATATGAAGGGTGTTAACGTTATCCCATGATCTTGTGGGACTCCCTACATTCGTGAGACTGGTCACTCGATTAATCAAAGGTTTTGTGAGCATGTTGCTCACATCAAGTATGGCAGGACCCGCTCCTCTACTTTGGCGGAGCATGCAGATAAATCTAAGCATCATATATTCATTGAGGAGGCCCAAGTCATTGCTAAGGTTAGTCATTTCCATCATCGTAAATTGAGGGAGACCCTAGAAATTGAAGAATGACCCAAAATTTTGAATAGAGATGATGGTTGGAATATTAGTAGAAGTTGGGTCTTTGTCATGTCCTCCTAGTTTTTTAGGCTTCTTCTTTTTGGGATTTATTTTGTTTGTTTGTTTATATATGTAGGTATTGGCATCCTTTTTATAGTATTTGTTGTTGATTTATTCTTCATTAGAGTTTATGTTCTTGATCCTTCGTGTTTTTTTATGTATTTTATCATCCTATTTGTTCTTAACTCCTTTTAGTATTTTTGTTATTTGTTTAATGGGCCTCAACCCCATATTTTATTGTTGACCTTGTTTTTTGATTGATTACTTATCTAATATATATATATACTAATATATATATATTATATATATATATACTATTAATATATATATATATATATTTATTACTTGTTGTATATATATATATACTTGTGTATATATTTGTTTTATTTTAAGGAATTTAGACTTCTGTGGATCCATAACAATGTTTAGAGAGTTTTCGGCGAAATCACATAAACCATCTTTGTCGACGCGTTTCAAACCAACCAGTGTGGTTCATCGTCAGGACAAGTTGAATAACCAATCTAGCTTCGCTTGTTAAATAGGATGTGCAGAGACTCCAACGACTAATTTTGACCTAATGACCCAAGTCAAACCACTAACTTGGGTCATTAGGTCAAAATTAGCCATTGGCAATATAGCCGTTGGAGTCTCTGCACATCCTATTTAACAAGCGAAGCTAGATTGGTTATTCAACTTGTCCTGACGATGAACCACACTGGTTGGTTCGAAACGCGTCGACAAAAGATGGTTTATGTGGTTTCGCCGAAAACTCTCTAAACATTGTTTTATTTTATTTATTTTTCCATTAATTACTTTTAATTTAGTTTATTTTATTTTTCAAATGATCTTGTCTCGATTAGGGTCTTGACTCGTTTTTTAATTCCCTCCTTGTTTAGAGTTTGACTTTGATTTTTTTAATAATAAATTAATTTAAATACTATTTCTCCAAAACTAGTTGTTTAATATAGTGGTTACTTATTAATAATTGTTTTTAATAAATTAATAAATTAATTACCATTATTTTAAATATTATTTTTCAAAAACTAGTATATATTTGGTTTTAATAAATTAATTTAAATATTATTTTTCAAAACTAGCCGTTTAATATAGTCATTACTTATTCAATATTTTTTAATAAGTAATAAAATAATATTATTATTTAAATATTATTTTTCAATAAATACTAGTAATATTTGGTTTTTAATAAATTAAGTTAAATATTATTTTTTCAAATTAGTCATTTAATTAAGTCGTTGCCTATTAATATTTTTAAATAATTAATAAATAATATCGTTATTTAAATATTATTTTCAAAAAACTAGGTCGTTACTTAATCATATTTGTTTTTAATATATTAATAAATTAATATCATAATTTAAATATTATGTTTCAAATATAATCGTTACTTGAAACTATGTCTCTACATTGCTCTCTATTTTAAGCCTTTGTCATGGTTCTACCTCTTTCATCTGTCCTAATTGATGAACCACACTTGTTGGTTTGAAACGTGTTGGCCAAAAATTTCTCTTATGTGATTTCTACCAAAAGACTTTGTTGAGCTACATAGTTTTCAAGCAAAAGTGAAAAACATATGGTGGGCCACCCCACCACTATGAAGAAATTGACTTCCACAAGCTATAAAAGACCATCACAATCTGTTTCTCTCACTCATTTCATTAACAAAGAACTCTCACTCACCAGCAAGCACTTCCTCAACATTTTCAGGGCCAAAGGATACTCCAAAAAGTGATTCCAAGCAGCTATGCTACGTTTTCACTCCAAAAGCCATAAAACTTGTTTTCAAGTGTTTTCAAAGGCAATTGAAGTCTTCATCAGCATTCTACAAGTAATTTAAGGTCCCTTGATACCTCTTATCAACTTTATTTCCTTGTTTTATGGTGCAGAGCCTCCATTTGTCCCCACACTACATTTTTGGCAGTTTTCATAGCTTAGATTGTATAAAAATTCCCTAGGCTAAATCCTACACTCATTTCATCCCTTTACACTTCCCAAAGTTCCCTAACACCCTTACCTACTTCCCTAAATTTTCCTACCCTCATTTCCCTTCCCTAAACCCTTGATCTTATCCCCTCACTCACTTCCCCTGTTTTTCCCACTAGGGTTTTCTCTTGCAAACTATCAACATAGAGGAAGAAAATAAATCTTATAACAAGGGAGGTCAAGTATCAAGGGATGAACCACTCAACACCCATGAGCTGATGTCCTCCTCGTTGTCCAAGTAATGTTTTTCGAATGTAGGGTGTTTAGGGTTTTGTGAGCAATTTCAACAAGTCAAGTATCATGCGAAGCTGACAAACTTGTTTGCCACTAACCTTAGGAGAGATAAGGTCACTGTTGCAGGGGTCATCTTCACAATTTCAACTGAAGCCATAGCAGCAGCCACAGGGATACTAAATAGTGGATAAAAGTGGTTTAAGAACCTAGACTTGGATGTGCAAAACTACAAACCCTTCATCAAAGGTCACTACAAAGACACCATTAAGAAATTTTTTCCTTTTGGATAGCTCTTTGAGAAGTTTGCTCCATTGATGAGGGTCATTATGAAGTATTTTAGATGTGAGGGGAGACTTTTTAGATTGTACAAGTATCATGTCAGATTTCTCATGCATTTCACAGGGGTAAAACCACTTAACCTATCCTACTACCTCTACAAGAGCTTGCTAAAATGGCAGAGAACGTGAAGCATAGACAAAGTGATCATAAAACCAGCCTTTTTCACCATGCCCTCATCAAAATCATTGTATTGCATCAGCTTGCACAAATGAACATCTCTTGGGAGACATTCATTCAGGCAAATGCTTTTTGCCTTCTGCTTGTCAATCTACTAGTCAAAGTACAAAGTCAACACCATCCAAGCATCTGGAGATTGGATCATCTAGTAGAATTTCAGTCAAGAGGACACCCAGGGCTAAGGTGAATCAAACATATCAGAGAGGAAGGAGGCTTTTGTTTGCTCCAAACATTGTGAAAGGGGCCAAGCCTACATCAGCAGAACAAGGATCACGATCACAGCATGAGGCACCTTTGCAAGATGAGGAGTCATTCCATCTTGACACTGATATAGTAGGCTTGGAGGTTAATGAAGAGCATAGGACAGTAGAGCAGGTCATAATGGATAAAGATGATGAGATCAAAGAGCTTAAGGACAACTTGTCTAAGGTCAATTTCATGATTTCATTCCTAGAGCAGGAGAATAAGCAATTGATGGTAAATCAACTACTCTTGAATAAGCATAAGGTTGATGTCAGGAAAGAAGATGTAAAGCGAAAAGAATTAGTTGACATAGATGATTCAAATGAGCATCAAGAGGAGGTGACAATGAAGAGGCCAAGGACTAGAGGCCTCCAAAGGGAACTTCAGCAACAAACAAAACAATCTCCACCAAAAGAGAAAATGTCTTTAAATGACCTAATTGCAGCTAAAATCAATCAAAATAGGGAGTTATGGCTTGACAATGTAAATTTCCATTTGCAAAATATCCTTAAGAGGGCCAACAGAGACAACAAATTTCAAAGATACATGGTTTCTCATTACTATACAAGGAATCAAGTCTCCAAAGTCAAGATCAAGCAGTTGAAGGAAAAACTCAAGGAAACCCTAATCAAGCAAAAAGATAAGGTTAAGTTGTATTTGCTTGTTGATGCTTCCCTCATAGCATAGCATACCTTCTTAGGTCTTCATGGAGTAACTCTTGACCAATTTTGAATAATTTTGAAGAAATTGTGAATTTTTGGCCATTTTTGAAACAATCACTAGGTCAAAAGCATAGTGTGTCCCACGTTGCGCTTTTGATGGGGAGCTCCAAATGAAAATTTGCTTGGATATTTGGAATTTTTATCACTTTTACATCACTTCTAGCCCCTGGGAGTAAACTTTCAGCAAGTTTTGGCAGGTCAAAAAACCCAAAACCACTCAAAAATCACCTCTTTGCCCTCTTTTTGAAGAGCTCGCTGTGTTTTTGGAGTACCTCTAGGAGAATGAAGTTTTGGAGGGCTAGGAGCAACATTTTTCAGTGCTTGAGGATTCTAGCATGTATTAGACATCTATAATTATCTCTGAAATCCTTCAGATCAGGATTTGGACCTCGGGAAGGCCTCCAAAAGTCACTTCTACCAATTTCGTTGCATTTTCTCCTTGCACGTTGCACTTTTGCCCGAATTCACAACGTTTTTTCCTGAAGCTCCTGTTTCTCAGTTCTATCAGCTAGTTTTGAGTTTTCATGATGTAATTACTTGTCTTTGATGTAATTATGATGTAATATTAGGTAAATAAGATTGTTAGAGTTATTTTCATGTAAATTTAGGCCTCATTTATGAGGAGAAGTTCAGTCAAAGTTTAAAAGGAGGATTTGTTTTAACCTGCCTAGACATTAGTGTTTTATTGAGCACTTCATCTAATCAATTCCTAAGTTGAAGGATTCGACCCTAAGAGAGGGGAAATGGTTATTTGGTCTATATGTATATATTTTTTAGTCATAGAATAGGTTGGACATCAGTGACTAGAACTTGGAGCTTGTACTTCATCACTTTTGTAGAAAATCAAAGAAAAGTTGCAGCTATTATTCAGGAATTCTTGTGTTGTGAGTTTATGATAATGTTTTCTCTCTATTATAGTTTTATATGAATCATAAATCCATTTTATTTTCATATCTATGCTTCTCATTGATTTTCCTAAGAGGTTTTAAACATAATTAATCTTAGCTTTAAGCTTTATTTTGTTAGGAATTTCATGTTTATGTCACCTATCTTCTGATAAATTACTTCATGCTTGTCATGCTCATTTTGATATTTTCTTTTCCACCCTACACTATATCGACTAAACCCAAAAGTATCACAGAGGCATACCCACCCTACTCCTTTATATCTCTTGCAACTGAAACCTTTGATCTTTTGACCTAGTTCCCTGATTTTCCCTCCTGATCCAGCAAATCCCTAAAATCTCAAAAACTCTAGAGCTGAACATATCTAGACTAACATCTTTTCCCACTCCAATCATCATTGGTTGTGAGTTCATAGAGAGATCCCTCTCTGGTTTAGAAGGGCTAGCTGTTGAACCGTAAGTGGTTTGAGGTTACCTCCTTCGATCTCCTTTCTCAGCCTTGAGATATTGTGGAGGATAAAAATCCCTTATCTCCATTTTCATTTCTTTTAGTTGTTGAAGTATTAAGTAGGTTAATTTTTTTATTCCAAGTGTTGATGTGTTTTCATGTCATACGTTAGCTAGAGTGATTATGAAACAAAAAGCTTTCAATCAATTTTAATGTTCCAAATTCTCTTCATGCAAGGCCAAGAAGGATGGTTTCTCTTTTGAAGAGAGAGAAGAAAACATAAGATACCTAAAAGAAATAAATTATTCATGTTCATATTCTCATTGTATTTCCATATTTCTCACCTTATTCCAACATTTTATGGAATAAAAAATAAAGGTCATATGCCAAAGATATCACTATTTTCCCCACATACCTTAATTACTTCATATTTTATCATTATTTCCATTGTTTAGGTCATTTCTCTATTTTCCATTTTCCCAATTAAGTGTTATTTTCATGTGGAATTACTTTACCTTTCCTTACTTAGTCATTTACAACACCATTTACCATGTTCCCCACTTAATCATTTTGAAGGATGTATGAAAGGTTTTGCATCTTTGCACATTCTTGGCACATTTCATTACATCCACACATGCTTGGAACATTACCTTTGCCTCATATTTCTCTGCACATTTCATTACCTCCTTCCCTCCCCAATCTTATTACTTAGTCATTTTTACCTTTATTTAGTTTTTACTTTTTTAAACTCCCACATCCCATCTCCGCATTATATTATATCTAATAGTATTTTTATCATAAGTTCCTTTGGCGTATCTCCTTATGACACATGGCATCCAACTAGACATATCCTAAGGTGATACTTGAAATATATTGGTTGAACACAAATTCTTGGGTAATGACTTAGCATAATGACTAGCCAATGAAATAGTAATGAAAAAACTACATTATGTGAAAGATATGCAAGGTCCAATGTCTCTTTCTACTTCATATAAACTTAATATAGTGAGCTCATTTCTTATAAACTATTATAAATTCCCTCCCATGATGCATGTTATATGAGTAGGGTGGATTTGTAAATCAATAAGATTAGATTCATGTGGTTAAGTTCAATGGTTATTGAATCACTTCACGCAAATTAACAATTGTTGAGTCACCATCTCAGAGGCCATAACTTGAGCTCCCAATGTATAAATTTAGAAAATGTGAGCTCGTTGGAAATATAGAAGCATGAAGAACACATTGGGAGTGGTTTCAAAAGCTAATTATATCTATCATGCCCATAAAATTTAAAATTTAGTGGTAACTATTTCTAGCTTGGCAACTTTTATAAATGATGTATTAAAAGGAATTTTTTAACTTCTAAAGCACAGCCTAATTTGGAGAATGAATATCTATGTTCATATTTAATAAATGAATTTTACCTTTTTTACACAAATGGAAAAAATCCTGATCATAAAGCAGTTCCAAGAATATGAACATAAGACTATAAAGGACATGTCAAGCACATTCAAAGAGGCTTTTTGGCTCTTGGGCTTTAACTGTTGGATTTTTTCTTTGTTAGGATTTTTTAACGTGATTTTTGTCTTCCAAATAATATTTTGAATTAGCATGCTTGAATTTCCCTTCCATTGCTTCTTCTCATTTTTCTTTCCAGTAGGTTTTTTTTATGTATGCTTAACAATGGGATTAATCTAGTTGTGACTATGTTTTCTCTATGCTTCTAAGAAAATTCATAAGTTTTAGGTCCAGGGGAAAAAAATACCTAGCTTTCAAAAGAAAATGCAATCTAAATATGGTTTATCTAATAGTCTCAGACATTGTTAAACTTGTCACATTGGTATTTTATTGTTAACTTTTACCATAAATAATTATCTATGTCATCTTGCATTTGTGAATTTATGTGATGATGCATCAATGGATTCTCATGCATATGATGCTTTAAAACCTAATTTTATATTAATGGAACAATATTTTAAAGTTATTTGATGACACATCGATTGTATTTTCCTTTAATCTTGTAAAGTCATAGCCGTTTATTGATTCACATTATTTTAAAGGAAGGAAAAATATTTGTTGAAAGAAGACCCAATAGATAAAAGTTCATTGCGCTCCTATTTATCTATTGTTCATGTGTTAATACAAAAATTTGGCATATGAGAGCTTTGTTGGAATATTTTTTGGGGTTTTTTATTTATCACTCACCCATTGCATTCATCATAAGACAGAATAATCTTCCATATATCAAAAAAGAAGTACCAACTATATAAAAATGAGGAGATTCTTTCTTGTTCCCATAATATTTTCTCTCAATATTGGTCATTTTCTCTTGACAGGGAAAAAGATCAACACTGGGCCAAAGGGGGAGCTTAGAGGTTTAAAAGTCTCAAATTCTTAGTTTTTATCACATCTTCATTTTGGTAGATAATGTTCTTCTTATGGGCTATGGATCTTTGTTGAACATTCAATCCTTGATTAAGATCTTAAATTAGTTCAAAGATGTTACAAGAATGGTGATAACTTAGACCAAACCTTATTTACTCCCAAGTTCCATTCCATAGGTGATTATGGAGAAAATGCAAACATGGTTGTCTTTTCCTCAAATGTTTTTTAATGAAGGATTGAATTTTATGGGTTTTAATCTCAAGCCAAACTCTTACAGATATGGGGAATGGCTCTGGTTGATTATGAAGGTTAAGGCTCAGATTTCAGTGTCGGTGATTCAACTACTTTCTAGAAGAGGGAGTCTAATATTAGTTAAGTCCATCTTTGAAAGTATTCCCATTTTATAGACCTGTATTACAACAATTTTGAAAGGTATTTTGTCTAAAATTAAAATGATCAATTTTTTGTTCCTATGGGCTAGTCACGAACATTCAATTGGTATTCCTCTTGTAAAGTGATCTAACCTTACAAAGCCAAAAGAATGGGAAGGCTTGGGGATCAAGAATATTTATCTTATTCACGAAAATATTTTGGTAAAAATCACATTGAAATTGTTGGGTCAACGCATTTCGAACCACCCAGGATGGTCATCATGAGGACTAAGATGGAAAGTCTAATCCCAAAGTGAAATTAAGTATTATAGAGAGGGAGAGAAAATTGATCTCTAATGGTTGGTTGCTTGTAGCTAAATAACTTATCTTTTTTCTCAGTCTTTGGTTGCTTGTAGCTTGTGGTGTCTCAATCAACACTGCACTATAGGATTGAGTTATGAATTTAATATTTAAAATACCAATCGATGGAGGATAAATATCCTGTGCTGAGAAAATGCATTTACAATTCAAAAATATTTTGTTGCTTGATTTCCCTTGATAGGGTTGTGGATGGTTTCGAGAGTATGAAATGGAACAAAATTTCATCTTGGTTTGGATCTATGGATGGGAATAAAGAGTGCATACATTCTTTAAAATATTTTGGTGAAATCCCTCCATAAATAAGGAATTTTCATGCTAGCGGGCATAAAAGCCCAAAATCCTCAAGTTTTAAGCCATGATGGATGGAAATCCGAAGAGGATTTGGTTCTAGATATTCTATGGAAAAAGAAAGGCATAATTGTGTCAGTTTGTTGTGCTCAAGATTCTTAAATTAAGAGAAGATGAGGAAGGCTCTTTCTAATGGTCCAAAAATCCTATGAATTGGGATTTCACTACAAGTTTGGGTTGTAACATTCAAATAGAAACCCTTAATACTCTCAAGATGTGTTGTTGCAGCCCAAACCATTATTTCCCTTTTAAATATGAAGCTTAATTAATTTCTTATATTTTTATTTCTTGCTTATATGCATCTTAGGCATGGGATGGAATGGTAGGCTCTTTCTCTATAAAAGCTTCATGTGACATACATAGTTTGGAAGAATGTGTATTGGAATGGTTATAGGATAGTTCACTCAAAGAATTTGGATCAATTCTCGAAGTGTAGGACAAAGAATTTTGTGTCGATATTATAGTCGATTTAGAAGAAAAGTTGGCCCGGGAATACAAAATGGATCCTAAACAAGTGAAGTTGAGAATGTCATTAATGCATGAGATCAATTATAAAATCCTGTGGGGTTTTTTCAACAAAGCAAGCCAAGGGGATATACCAATATGCATAGTAGGGGTAATGTTCTATATAAATCATAACCTTTACTTTCATATTAGATTTTCTCTCGGTAGAGGGTCAAATACTGAAGCATAGTTTTTGGCCTATAGGCCCTCTTACATTTTGCAAAGATGATGGAAATTGAAAATGTCCAGAAAATGGGAGATTCAAAATTGGTTATTAACTTGGCCCAGGAAAAAGTACTGGTGAACAATGTTATTCTTAACTCCCTGTTGCAAAACATCTCAACCTTGATCATTTCTTTCGTTGGCTTTCCTTCACACACATTTCCAGATATTACAATTAGAATGTTCACTAGTTTTCTAAGGAATCTCTTAAGTTTCCCATTGGGTCATTTGGTATATACAAACTCAAGGATGGTCAGGAAGTAGAAGCTATAGATTTTCTATTTTAGCTTTTGTTTTTAGTTATGTTTTCTCTCTTTTCTTCTTTATTTGTTAGTATCTCATACAAGAGGCACAAATGAAAATTATGTATTTTGTTTTAGTAGTGAATAGAAAGATTCCTTAGGATTTTTATATTATAATGAAGAATCAGTTGTAAGTTTCTTCTTTTGAGATAGCATCAGAAATACAACTTCTTAATATTATTTACGAGAAGAGCACGATTTTTTTTTTTTTTTTTTTTTTTTATGCATGGTCCAAAATTTTAAAACAAATCAAACCAGTCCAAAAAGGACAAATTCCATATGTAATGTTTTTTCAAGATTCTAAAGATTTTTTTTTTAATAAAAATAAAATGTTCATGTTGTAAACATTACAAGTAAGACTAATTTACTAATAAAATTATCTTTCAAAATAAAAATGTGAAGTTTTTTATTATATTGATTCATTATAATTAACATATTTATTATCAATATAATTTAATATTAATTATAAATAAAAATGTAATGTATAATATTTATAATGTTTCTCATGGGTGACAAGTGTTGTAAGGGGATTATTTCTTGCTTGGAAGAATCTTAGAGCATAGTTTTGCATGGAGCCCCACTTATATGACAAACAATCAAGTAAAAACATATGCCCTTCTCCAAGGTTTACCGTTGGCACACTAATAGGGCATATATACCAAAGTTATTGGCATTTGGGGATTCCACAATTATCATAAGGCATATGATTCATGGTGTAACTCTAAAGGATAATAAGTTGTCTCAAGTTCTTTCTCAAATTAGAACCCTCAAAAGAAGGTTAGAATTAGTGGAATGCTTATATGTTCTACATGCCAACAACAAACATGTGAACACATAAGTCATTTTAGCACATACAAAAAAGCGAGGCAATTAATAGTTTATGAACATAAATACTATCAAGACATTCCATAACCACTTGTTTTAATCAAAATATAAACTTTTTTTTTTTATGGGCAAAGGCTAAGCTAATTTATATTTAAAAAGATGTAAAAATATATACAAGAGGTTTGAGCCTCTGAGAGTGCCATTGATGACTGGGCAACTCTCTTTCAAGATTATAACAAAATTAATTGTTCCACTGATGATGAGGAACCTTATACAAGTTGAAGCACAGAGTGGAGTTATCATGAGAAAAATGTTACATATCATAAGATCTGCCTGGAGACTAAGCATAAGCAAAATATAGAGCAAAATTTGTAAACGTGCCGCTGTTTGCTGGAGTGTACTCCAGCTGCCAAACGTCGAGCCAAGAAAACCGAACAGGTAGAGCCGAGATAGCGAAATCATGCAAGATGACAAGCAACCAAAACAGAGCAGGAAAACTAACCATGCAAAACAGAGCAAATTACTTGATATTTTCGGAACCTTGCCCGATGTCCTCGTCCAGGGGCTCCCAGGTTATCTCCACGTCGTCATGGACGTCTTCCAGCTTCATTCCCAACGGCAATTTGGGATACAGCAAGGTGGCATAGGAGTTATTCGGCTTCTTGTGCATGCTTTGATTTTGGGGAGAGGTTTGCCTTGTATCTACCTTCTCCTGAGAAGTCTTTGCCTGTTCTTGAGCCAAATCCAAACTTTTCTTTTCCTGCATGCTCCCAATTTCCTGAAGCACCTCAGCCTGCTCCTCTGTGTGAGCGAAAGTGCTCTCTTCCTCAATTTTGCTCTGCGAGGAAGGGGCATAGGAGCTGTCCTCCATCCACCTGCTCGGCGAGGAGTTGTTCGAAGGAGAAGGTGACTGTTCCTCAGAGGGATCCTTCATACTGACCTCTTCCTCATCTTCTTCAGAGAAGATGACCGTTGCAAGAGCAGAAATGAAAGGTTTGTTTGTTCGACGACGACAATGAAACCTGGCAGATTGGACTGTATTGCTGATGGATTGCCCCGAATCGTCGGATCTGTTCGAAGGCGGCGACGCACAGGCGAGAGGTGAGACCCGGCGAGGGCTATGACTGCCTCTCCCTCCAACACCTCCTCGTTGCCCGTGGTGCCGCCCACGCCGAGGAGTGCCCCTTAAACGAGGAGCCATGTGAATTCTCTTGACAGCGGCGCGAAAGCTTGAAGACAGTGGTTGCCCTGAATCAACCTGGAGATTGGTTATCGCCTGGAGGGAGTCCCAAACATCCACAATTTTGAAATTGCTGGTTTCGTCAACCAGGAGCTCGTTAATACCACAGAGCCTCTTATCCCCTGAGCGAGTCTCTCTTTCAAATTCCTCTGCTACATTCGGAGGTGCCGAAACAGGAACATGCACAGGTTTAAGCGAAGCTACAGCAAAAGGCGTGTGCTTACCAGAACCACCTTCCTCCTTCCGCCTAAGACCAGACCTTACATTCTCAGCCTGCAACCAGATCTGAACCAGGGAGAATTTTCCGGTGGCGCACTTCTCCATCCTATTATCACCACAGCTCGTGCCTTGGGACGTACGATGAAATAAATGGTAATGAATGCCCTTCATGTTTGACGGCATATAACCTGTTACCTCCAACCTGTGCAACTGCCTGCTGTCCTCTTCGCGTGGCGAGCTATTAACACCTCTTCAATGCCGTTCGGACACCGGCATCCGGGTAATCAAAATATAAACTTTTTAGTTTAGTAAGAAGAATAATTTTTTTATTTAATTATATATATATAGAGAGAGAGAGTAAAGTAGATTTTGAAACTATTTATTAATGCTTATATCCACCTACTATATTAAAATTTCATTTAGTATATATGCATTTATCTATAGTATAATTTTTACCTATATATAATGTACAATGTACACTTTGAGTTTTTATCATTAAGAAAAAAAAAAGTTAAAATTAAAATTATAAGATATTTATTTATGAGAAATGGGTTTATGATTTGTTAGTGATGAGTTAACTTGTATTTGTAAATAGTAACTTGTGATGATTATCTTCCGTGTTAGTTTGATAATTGAGTTATGATAGTTTTCTCCATTGTTTAATAGTAATAAACTCATATGTCGAATCATAATTTTATTTTTGAAATTGATATACACATATTGTTGCCATCAATCTATCAAAATCATAGATTTCTTAATAAATTTCAATTATGATTATTCATGTGAGTGAATTTATGTAGTTGAAATAAGGTTATTTAGTAAAAGGTGGTTTTTCTATTCTCTCCAATATCATGTTTTGTTTGAATGTTGTAGGGTTCTCTACACAATGTAAAATTGGAAAATTAAACAAATATTATATTTCAGGTTCTTAATTATTATTTTCATATTTACATTGATAGGTGTTCTTATTTTGAAAATAGGATGGAGGGTAAAATATTGGATAGGTGGCATACATCCAATAGTCATGTCTTCTTTTAATCTTCATTATCTAATAATTTAGTTATCCGACTATTAATTATGGGATTAGAGATATCTAATTGGAATACGGGAGAAGTATGTATAATCGATAGATGAGTATTCTTCTCTACATTCACCATTCTTTAATAATGTGGATGTGTTAATAACTCCTATATCATCTTGTATTTGTCTAATCTATCACAACTACTAGTCAAAACAATACTTTTTATCCCTTTGTATAATAATGATACAAATATTTGTATGCTAATAAAAAATCCTATGTTATTTTGATAATTTTTTTAAATTCAAAACGAATTTATACTAAATAAATTTAGTAAATTTAAAATAAGTTAAATTTATAAATTTTTGTGTTGAGAGGTGCATTCTATAGTCCAATTTGAGGGCAATGTTTAATTCTGTCTTTGCTCAATGTGGAGTTGACACACGTCTCTCTTAAATAAAAATAAAATAATCTATAAATAGAAAATGAATGTGAACTATAATAAAAAATAAAAAAGAATGTGCATGTTTAGTTAGTTTTCATTAAAAGCATTATAAAACATAAATAATCTCAACCTCACCATGATCAATCTTTTTGTTGTTGATATTACAACCCAATGTGGTAAAAATATTCCACTGACTCTCAATCATAAATAAAATATTTCGACGTCCACATGACGCAATATTTTTTCCGAGGAAATATATGAGCATATCCACCCAGAAGGATCACATCTCACTGACTTATTAGAGAGCCTAACTCAAGGGTGTCGAGGAGAATTGACCCTATGACCTCCCATTAGCGAGGTGCTTTTAGTGACAGGAACTCGACCAATTGAGCTAACCTAAGGGGCTACTTCTGAGGAAATATCTGGGCAGATCCACCCGAAGGGATCACATCTCGTTAGCTTATTAGCAGAGCCTAACCTCAAGGGTGTGGAGGATAATTCACCCCATGACCTGCCATTAGCGAGGTGCTTTAGCGATGAGAGCTCGACCAATTGAATTAACCCTCGAGACTACATGAAGTAATATAATTTCATATAGATAAAGTAATTAGAGTTAAAAAGTAAAGTGGGTAAGATTTTTAAACTTTATACCTTTTAAAAATATTTCAACGCGTAACTAATTTATGTTGATACCAATATAGATCCATCTTAAGCACAGATCTAGCATGTGCCGAGAGGGATCAAAACTCTTCATGTGCAAATCACTTTTAGAGCAAAATTTGAAAGAAAAAAAAAATGTATCCCTCTCATCCTTAATATATCCCAATGAATGTGTAGTGGTTCTCTTTCTCTATATCTACAATGTGTAATTTTTCATTGTTTAAATTATATTTTTGGATGCTATATACAATGCATAACTTAAAATTTTGAGTACCCTGATGGCGGTGGAAAATAAAATTGCTTGTGGGATCGGGAGGAGCGTCACCAACCCCATCTTATCTTAAGTCCAATAATGGAGGGGCAATGTGGCATGCTCCCCCCATGTAAAGAAAGTGTGTTAAAGTTATATTAAGCATGCCAGAGTTGGGATGGTGGTTGGAGGTCCACCGTTGTGGTTGTTGGTTGTCGATGGTGGTCTGGTGTTCGGAGGATAAAAATCGTCAGCCTTATGGAGGCTTTGCAAGATAGGATCATCATAATTGCTATTTTCTTGTTCTATTGCCTATTTTTCCTTCGTTCTCAAAGGAAAAAGGGGCATGTGAGTAAAATTTGGGATCTAAGACCTAGAAGGTTGGTGTGTTTTGGGGAGCTGCAAAACAAAGATGTTGTGCTTCCTCCACTAGTGACTGGCTTGCAATGGTGCTTCTCTCCTCGCAACCAATTATCCTCGGTGGTAATTTGGATCCCTAGTTCTATTTGGATCTCTTGTTTTGTTAGGGTGTTCTATAGCTTTTTCATTCAATTGGAGTCCCTTTGGTGCTTTTATATGTGGTCTGGTTTTCATGGCCTAGTGAAATGTCTATCTTTTGTGATGGAGAAAGAATTTTGGGTACAGTCATGGGTCTTTAGCCTGTCTTACCCATGACTTCTTCTTCAGTGTCATCTAGTAAATCTGAGAATGGGGGCTTCCCCTTCGACATCAATCACTATGGTGGTTTGGGAATTGGAAATGTTGGTTTCCTTCCTAGGTTTTGAGTGTTTCTATGGGAGCATGGTCATGAGCCCAGTCAAGTGTTTCAAATTCTATGTTTGGCTTTTGTGTATGGTTGTGGATAGATGTAACGACTAGTAGTTATATGTTCGAGACCTTGGCTTTGTTATTTTTGGGTTCATGCTTCCTAGTTTAGACATAATTCACCTACACTACTTGCTTGAGCTTTTTGGGTGGGATGGGTGCATTTAGAATTGGGAAATTCCCAAATATTATTGAATATGGTTTCCCTATCTTATGTCTCTTTGCAATTTTAGTTTCCCTAGGTTTCTAGCTAATCACGAAATGCCATGCCAACATGGTCATGCCCGTCAAGGTACTAGGGAAAGGGGTCAAACCATCTGCCCTCTTCCAGAGGTGGCAACTCCAACAAAACCTGCCCCTAGCTAGGAACCTAATTCTCCTAATCAACATGAAGAACACCACTACTCATAAGGGTTTTCATGTCGTGCCAGACATCATGGCTGGAATTCTGAAATGCTAAAAGAAACGCTCATCATGCATAGGAAACATCAGGTGTCTATGGAGCAGCTCTTGAAGGAAAGACATGATCAAGAAAAATGAACCCATTTCCTTCATGAATGACCTCCAATGGAATCAATGGCACATGCAAGATAGTATGGCCCATCTCCAATGCAATCAATGGCGTCTAGATTGTATGAATGGTCATTTGAGCCATAAGGAAAAAGAAGTGCATTGTGAGTTTCAGCCGCTCTCCCCCCCCCCCTAGTTCTCCATCCTAATGACAATCTGATACCTTAATCTTACTAGGTTTCTGGTACTACGTCCCTCTTAGTTTTTGGACAGTCAAATGGTAATGGCTCAGAGCTACAGATTGGAAATTTCCTACTCGCCAACAAATCTGATAAGAGTGAGGTCATATTTTGTCAATATCATGTGGATGTTATTCTGCCTTATAAATTAAAAAACTTTTACTTACAAAAAAAACACCTAAACTTGTAAGTCCAAAAAATCCTTGTTAGATTTCAGGGAAAATTGACCCAAAAAAAATATACCTAAAAAAAAAGAAAATGTAAAATAGTAAGACTACTTCAAATGTTTTAACCACCAAAAATTAAAAAAATGCTTTATATGATATAAAAAAATTAAACCAATATATAATATAACAATTGAGCATTAAAATGGATTATATTGCATATGCATTGAGACATTTTATCTAATAGATTACATTTTCCCACACTAAAATTGATTTTTTTCTTGCTATTAATATATTTTAAGTATATGTCAATATTATTTAACCTTTCATATAAATATCGTTATTCATGATCAATGAATTTTTTTATTATTATGAATATTTAAAAAGTTACATATTAATTTTATATTAAGAATTGAATAAATGATATATTTCTTATTAGGAATTACTTTCATATTTTTATTTCTTTTTTTATTATCATTAACTATATTTCGTGAGACATGAATTTTCTATTATATATGACATAATATTTCTTTTAAAATAGAAAGTATATATTTTATGTTGTATTATATTAAAAAATTCAATGTCTAAAAGAAAAAATTAGTAAAAGCTTTTAAAAAGATATATGAAATACATTGTAATAGAATAATAAGAAGGGGATGTGTAATTCATTTAATTCTTAATATAAAATTGAATATAAATATTCAAATAGTTATAATATAAAAAATGTTAAATGTAGGTCATCAATAAAAATTTATTGCAGAATTAAGTAACATTGATATATACTTAAATTATATTAATAACCAAAAAAAATTATTTTAATGTGTAATATAGTCTCTAGATAAAATGTCCCCAATATACATGTTATGTAAAATAATTTAATATCAACTATATATATATTATACACTGTTTAGAAAAATATGTACATATCATATAAAATAATTGAAAAAAATAGGTTTTTATGGTTAAAACTTTTGAAGTAGTCTCAATATTTTACATTTCGATCCTTATTTAGGTATATATTTTTTGTAAAATTTCTCTGAAATCCAACAAAGATTTTTTTGACTTACAAGCTTAAGTTATGTACTTTCAAAAAAAAAAAATTACACATTATATACATATATATATATAGAGAGAGAGAGAGAGAGAACCACTACACATTCATTGGGATCTATAAAGGGATGAGAGGGATGCAATCCTTTTTCAAAATTTTCACTCGAAAGGAAGTTTGCACCTGAAGAGATTTGATTCCTCTCGGCACATGTTAGGTTTGTGCTTAAGATGGATATATATTGGTAATTGTGCTAAGAGGTGTATTCTACAACCTAATATGAGGATGATGCGTGATTTCGTCTATGCTCAACATGGACTTCACAAGGGTCCCTCTTAAAATTAAAATAATATATTCTCTAAATAGAAAAGAACTACAAACTATAATAATAAAAAACAAAAATGAATATGCATATTTAGTTGGTTTTAATTAAAAACATTACAAAACATCAATAATCTCAATTGCATTATAGTCACTCGATTTGTTGTTGATATTACAACACAATGTGGTAAAAGTATTCCACTCATTCTCAATAATAAATAAAATATTTCAATATCCACATGATTTAAGATAATTTCATATCAACTTTAAAAAGAGATGAAGTAATTAGAGGTAAAAGAGAAAATGTGTGACTAAGATGTTTAAACCTTATACTTTTGTTTTCTTTTTGTAAGTCTAAAAAATCTATTGATCAAACAGAAAAAAATAACATCAATTACCATCATGGCTCTTTTTTTTGTGTAGTTTTCCCTATACTAGTGGTATCAAAGCAGACATCAATGGTACAGATAATAGAAAAATAAGCTTAAACGGACAAAAGAGACAACTACATAAGAAAATCACCCAAATTGGGGCTTATCCTCAAGGTGACCATTCTTTTCTTTATTTTTCGAAACCTTGACCCAACCTTTCAAAGGCGATTTAATGAAAGAGATTTACAAATTATCGTTGCACATTGAAAACTATTCCTTGTCAGAGTTTGAAGAAGCCGACTCATGAGCTCGTTTCAATATACCAGGAGAAGCATTATTATTCAAAATCTTTGTGCTTGCCAAAGGAGCATGGTCCACACCAGGAATCGCAGAAGATGTTTGAGGCCTTGTGTCTTGGACCTTATCCCTAGATGGATTTCATCATCAACTTCTTCATTGTCCTCCTCCAACATAGAGGCCTTTCCCTCCATAGGAGGAGGATTATAGGGCTTCCAACTTTTAGATTTGGAATTACAAATGTTCTGCTTTTGTTGAGAATTAAACATTGGGCAAGAGTTTTGTAAGTGGCATGTTTGATGGAAAAAGCGACAACGAAAAGGAGTATTCCTATAGTCCAAATCCTGGCCCCAATGAAAATCACATATTTTTAAATTGATTTGGTTAGGAAACCCTTACTGATATCTGTTTCAACACAAATTCTACCATAGGTGTATACACCAAGCTGCTCATGAGAGACATCAGTAGGCTCAGAGAGTCTCCAATGCCTTGAAAGATTGTGTAGTGCCACAGGTGAGCTGGTAGATTAGGAAGTCTAACCCATATTTTCATCTTAGTAATGACAATTGTAGAAGGATCAAAATCTGGGAACTAAGGTGTTAAAAACAATTCAACATTGCCCCAAAAACAGGGCTCTTTAGATAAAGCTTTGCAATAATCTTCAAATTCCTCATATAACACAATGAAGAAACCGCTTGAGAATAAAATAACCTTGTAATTCGTAGTCCATACGGAATGGATCCATTAGTAGAGATTGGTTATGCAAGGCCAAAAGCCATTAAAACAATAGAAGAAGGTTGCCTTTGAATGCACCTGGTGAAGATCCTCTAGATCTGAGTGAGATATTTCTAGGGAGGGAACTTCCTTAGATTTTTCCACAAAAAATAGCCCTAGAGTTATTTGAGCTTGATCTGCCTTAGGGGGTGAGCATGGACGTCATCTTTATAAGAAAAAAGTTTAAGAGGAGGAAGGCTCACCTCTAGTTCCCCCTCATAGACGAAGAACCATAAAAATAGCGACATCTTTACCAACGTCATAAAGTGAGAGAGGAGTAACATCATCCAGTTACTTACCTTGAAAAAGCAAGCATTGCATGCTTGATGGATAGTCACTTGAATCTCTAAATAAATTTTGAGGTCGTGAACCAGATCTTAGGAGAAAACCCTCATGAGCAATAACTGCCTAAAATGGAGCTTGACAAAGATTTGATAACAGGTTGAAGAATTTGGCACATGGACCATAGAACCTTTGAACTCAGACACAATGATAGTTTGGGCTGCCATGAGGGTTTCTCATTTAAACCTTATACTTTTCAAAAATATTTCAACACAAGATTTAAATAAACTATTTGAAGATCTATGTTAACTAATCTATGTAGATACCGGTATAGATTCGTCCTAAGCACAGATCTAACATGCCCCAAGAGGGATCAAATCTTTTCATGTGCAAACTTCTTTTAGAATGCAAAATTTGAAAAAAAAATGCATCTCTCTCTCTCTCTCTCTCTCTCTCTCTCTCTCTCTCTCTCTCTCTATATATATATATATATATATATATATATTATATATATTAAATTGTATTTTTGGATTGCTATATAAAGTACCATAACTTAAATTTGTTAAATCCAAAAACTCTTTGTTGAATTCAGGAAATTTTGACAAAAAAAAATACCTATAAAGGAACTAAAATGTAAAATAGTGAGACTACGTCAAATTGTTTTTAACCATATAAAAAAATAAAAATAAAAATAAATAAATATGCAATTGTTTTCAATGATATATACATAATTTTTTTAAGCAATCGTAATATATACATAGTCGACATTAAAATATTTTACATAACTTGTGCATTGAGACATTTTATCGATAGACTACATTTTCAACTAATAACAATTAGTACCTTTGGGGAAAAACTAATAGTAGTTAGCTAGTTTTAATTAAAAAAAAATACTAATAATGGTTAGCTAGTTGTAATTAAAAACATTATAAAACATTCATATTCATATCTATATAGAAAGAAAATGTTAAAAGAAAATATTGTAATGGTGCATATAATAAAATATTTAATGTCAAAAGAAAAAACAATTGACAGCTAAAAAATAAAACAAAAAATATGAAGTACTTCTTAATAAGAATAATAAGAGAGAGATGTGTAATCCGTTGAATTCTTAATAAAATAAAAAATAGGAAGTACATCCTAATAAGAATAATAAGAGAGAGATGTGTAATCCGTTGAATTCTTAATAAAATAAAAAATAGGAAGTACATCCTAATAAGAATAATAAGAGAGAGATGTGTAATCCGTTTGAATTTATAAAAAAATATAAAAAAAAATATGAAATACTTCCTAATAAGAATAATAAGAGAGAGAGGTAATCCGTTAATTTAATAAAATAAAAAATATGAAGTACTTCCTAATAAGAATAATAATAGAGAGATGTGTAATCCATTGAATTTTTAATATTAAATTAATATGTAACATTGAAAAGTATTCATTGGGCCATCAATAAAATATTTTAATATGTAGGATTAAGTAATAGTGACATACGCTTAAGAAAAATATTAATATATATATATATATATATATAGAAAATGTTAATTTATAGATTAAAATCGCCCATGGGACTTTAGATTGATGATGAATGGGTGCATTGTTAAGGCATTCCTTACGATAAGTCACTGATTCAAATCCCGTATAAGTGCTTACCTACCTAAAATTAAATTATAGATAAAATGACGCAATATACATGTTTTGTAAAATATTTCAATATCAACTATCTAAAAATTATATATTATAGGAAAGAAATTATAATTAAAACTTGTAAAATAATCTCACTACATTACTATTTTACATTTTATTTGGTTTTTAGTTAATTGAGATATAAAAAATAACAATCATACATTGAGAACAATTTCCTCTCACTTCTACCCGGCAATAAAAAGAACTCCATCGTATCTCTATCCCTCCGAATTAAGGAAGGACAATGATGGGTGATTCTCAATATAATGGAAAGCTATAAAGATTTATGGAGACCTTTTTATCGAAAAGGCAGTAAAGATTTATAAGAACCTTTGCTTTATGAAAGAATTTGTTCCTCTATCACGTGAATAGGACATATATGATGCCTCTCCTACGAGTTCACTTGGAAAGAGTCGTCTTCTTTTGCAAAGGACCTTTAACTTTTTTATATTCTGCCCACTTGCCTCTCTTTTAATGTTCGTCCATTTGCCTTTGTTTTGGCTCCATGCCATGGGAATATAGGAGATTTAACTTCTTCCTTTTTAAGAATATTTTTAAAGTTATTCCGTCCAGAGATATATTTTTGAGGAGCATGGGAATGTATGAGATTTAACTTTTTCTTTTTTAAGAATATTTTTAAAATTATTCCGTCAAAGGATGAAGATATATTTTTGAGTTTAGTATGATAGAGCTATTGTAATATATGGAAATATAAGAGATTTAACTTTTTCTTTTTTAGAATATTTCTAAAATTATTCCTTGAGAAATATATTTTGATGTTTAGTTGTATGAAATATTGTAATATTATCTTAGCTTAATAGGATAGAGATATAATATTTTGTAAATATTTTAATTTAGTTAAAATAAAATAAAATAAATTTTATATTAGAATAGAAGTAATTTTAAATTAAAGAAATAACTTATGTTATTATTAGTATTTCTATTAATTTTTGTTAGCTAAGATAAATTTGACTTGGTCAACTTATTAGTGGCTTTTGAGCTCCAAGTTTATGAGGACCCATGGGTTAATAAGTGACCCATAGTATTCATGTAGAATATAACCTATTTAAAAGGGAAAATTAAACTAGCCTAATGCATCTGAAGTTTAGATCTACCAAACACCAAGAGGGATCGAATGCAACCTTTTTTCAGAGTGAAAAGAGATTTGATCCCTCTCAACGCTTGGTAGATCTAGACTTAAGATGGATCTAGCTTGGTTTCTATCTTAATGCTTCCCAATTGCTACACTTTTGAGGATTAAATATTTTTGTGAATAATGATCACTCTTTCTTTTGCCCCCTTGTCATAATTAGCAATTTTGGAATTCGATTGGATATGGGAAATTTTTGATTAAGTAAAATTTAATATGTGAACATTTTGAAAATATACATTTTACAAAGACTATATTATTACTATTTTTCAAAATTTAAGGAAAAAAATGAAATGAAATTTTCCCTTACAAGGATACTTGTGTTTACTTATCTCCAACATTAACTTTTTTTGTCTATTTAAAATAATTTAGAAATGAATGACAAACAAAATGCATCAAATTTATTAGTAGTCCGGATTGAAAACACATGTAAGTAACATTTGATAATACGAGTAACAAAAACTCAAAGCTAATGTCTAATGTAAAGAATGAAATATTAGGTATTAAGTAGCCTTCAAGTGATCTCCACATACCAAGAAAACTATGTCTCAATTATCATTCTTATAGGGTCCAAATTTATTCAACAATAAGTGTATGCAAATTAACATTTGTGGTAAACAACGGAAAATGAACCCCTCTAATTGAACTCCACATCAATGATCCTCACTTTGCATGAACCGCAAACCTAATAATCACTGTTGTCCAACATGGTAATCTCTATCATCTAAAAGAATTTTGGGAGTGAGAAAAATGTGTTTTAAAATTTTTGCAATTTTTTAAATATAAAACTTGCACTTCTCTACAATTTTTCAATAGGAAACTTACATTTTTTAATAAGAAACTTATTGTTCTTTGCAACTGCAACTTTTTTAATATAGAATTTCTATAACTTATTTAATATAGATTTTTTATTTTTCATCCTTTCTAATACATACTTTTTTATCAACTAAAATTTTTGTATTGTATTACAATCAACCTATGTTGCATTGGTTGTGGAGATGAGGGGATGGGGGTTACGGGGGGCAAGTTTTGAGACAGCTAGAGCGCACCCCCAAATTTTCAGGGGACAACAGGTTGGGGATGGAAAGTGCAGCAATTAATATTTATATTTATTAAAACAATAAAATTTTGTGATTCAGCATAAACATGAATGATCAATTAAAATATAAAAATTTGAAATATTACTAAATTTGAAATTCAAATTACAAAATAAACTACTAATATTAATACTATCTAATCATAATTGTGCATCACAAAAACAAATCTCGTCATCATTGCCCATTGTCAAGAACTTAAGAAGTATTATCAATCTACTACAACCTACACTCTACTATTGTCTACATAATCATTCTATGATGCATGATTAATCATTTCAAAATTTAAATAACAGCTAAAGCCTAAAAGTAAAATTTAATAAAATTGTAAACATGAACAAATCATTAAAATGTAACTATAAATCTAAAATTAAGAGTTTAGAAAATCATGGATTATAAATTTATAAATTATAGACTATGGTCCAAAATGGAAAAATAATACAAAATCACTAGTGTAGTTGCCAAATGGAAAAACCAAAATGTCTCAAGACAACAAAAAAGGAAATATGAGTCAATATCCATAGTAGCATGAAGGTTGAAGCTACTCAGAAATTCATATCTTCTGCATCAAGGCTATTTGAAAATGCTTGAGCCTCACTTTCTTCTCTCTTGTCATCATCAACGCTATGCAACTATAGCTTAATATCATCTAATGGTGTACATTAACTAATCTTGTATGGATAGATGGCCCATCATCATCACCATATATCCGAGAAGCATCCTCGAGATCTACATCGTTCTGTCCTGTAGGTCCCTGTAAATACAATGGTCTCTTCCTTGTAAGAAGGCAAAGATTATTGTGCACATAAACTAGTTCCTCCACTCTTTTAGAGTAAGCCTATTCCTCATAATAGAGTGGATAAAACTAAATGTAGACCAATTCCTTTCTACAGTTGAAGAATTAGCAACCATCTGAAGAACTAACAACCTGAGATAGCAAGTGCATAGAAAAAGTGTGTATTTTTGGTCAATTGTCCCCATACATCCTCCACCATCCACTGGGACTTCGTTGTGCCATACCCAACAGTTTTTCCTTTGCAACTTTAGAGAAAGGGGCTACTGAGCAAAGCAAAATCAAGAAATTGTTCTCAAAATATGGTTGCTTTCTCTAGTGTATACATCTTTTCTATGGCATAAATAAAGCCTTATTTCACTTATAGATATCTATTGGTGAAATGTTTCCTTCCCTCTCCACATACCACTTTGGATTAAGTGCGTAAGTGGCCATATGAAGAGGTGTGTTTAACATGTCGATCTCTTTTCTATCAAATTTTGGAGTTCATTAAATAACCCCAAAGAATGCTCCCTTTAACGAATGATGGACTTGATCTTTCCAATCATTCTCTCAATTGACTCATATATTTCCCCAAGGCAAGGGGGATTTGAATCTACATGCCTGATTAGCTCCACTATTGGAATAGTGAAAGAGAAAATGTATTTCATATCAACCAACCAATCATCATTCAACACCAACTACTTTACCTTCTTTCCCTTATTTGTTTTAGATTACCCCCATACAGATCACTCAGAACTTATAACAGCGGCCTTTAGGGCATATTGCACCTCTAGCATACAATCAAGAAGGGTATAGTAGATGGTATACCTTGTATCTATTGGTTTCAAGAACTCTTTTTTTCATAAATTATTTAAATAGCTAGAGAGGCATGGTGGTTGCAAATGAACATTTGCACCTCTCTTGCATCCAAAATAATGTAGGTGATCCAAGAAAGTTTACCAACGTCTTTGAGTGCATTATTTAAAGTATGCACGCAACAAGGGGTCCAAAATAGATGCTTATACTTTCTTTGAATCATCAACCTTGCATACCTACAAATTGGTGCAACATTTGTGATAACTTGAATTATGTTTGTAGGATTGAATCTTCTCAATTGCATCCTTTAATACCTCATAATGAAAGGTTGCATCCTTCATCTTTCTGTACAATCAATTTTTCTCAAGAAATATGGTCTAGTTGGAGAGGTGACAATGATGTTCGACAAAGGCCTTTGTTGAATATTTGCCCAACCATCCATGGCGATTGAACACCCATTTTCATCCCATTATTTTTTAAGGCTTTTCATCACCCACAGCATTTTTGTGACCCCTCTATCTAACAATGTTGTCCCCAATTTATTGCAACCAGGGGGTTGAAATGATGGACCAAGAACAATGGTTGTCTTCATAATATCTTTGTATTGAGGGTATGGGTGGAATTAAATGATATTCCATTGGTAAAGAAGACTTCAACCACTGCACCCTCTACCTCATTCTTGTGTTACACATTGAACCACTCTGTCACATCAGCTTGGACTTTTTTACTTGAACTAGATTTACTGGAACCATAACCCTTAAATTAATCAGTTGGATATTTTCATTGTTTTCTCTTTGACAGTATTCTTCTTTTATACCTAAAACTTTTGGATTTTAAAGATAGTAGGGTTATCCTCCTCCATCTCTACGATGCCACCTGTGGCATCCATGTGAATTTTAATAAGTTTAATTTTCTTTTCCAATGGACAGGTGCATGCCTTTACTCCATCTCCAAAAATAGCTAAAAGATTATGGTAAACCCTAGTGTAGTCTCCCTTAAAATTATGACCACAAAGGTTGCATACCCGATCCTCTAAACCACCATTGTTTTTCTTCTTATTCTTGGTGATTCTTTTGACAAATTGAAGCAAGGGTTTCTTTATGTTAATTAAAATAGAATTTTTTGTTGCCCCTACTAATGTTTCATCCTCGAGTTGAGCAATTACTTAAGTATTGTTGTCCATTTGATTTGTTTTTGGAGGTGAGGTCTGAAATTAAAAGAAAATGGCATTTACAATTTTAAAAATGTAATAGATTTCTTTAAAATTTTAAGAAAAGATAAAAATATGAGACAATATTTTAATATAAACATGCTAGGCTGAAAAAATTGTTTCTAAACATCCTCAATTGGTTGAATTTGCTACCTGTTTCAAGTCATTTTCCTTTCCTTTGTTATAGCTGGTTGTTAATCATCCCTTTCCTTCCTTCATTGCAACTTGTAACAAATCATGACTCAAACTCTTCACTAAAGCGGCAATCTTTCCCTTCCTCATGCCATTGTTACACATGCTTCCTCTCTTCATTGTTTCCTTCGTTGTTGTTGCTAAATCGTCTCACTTCCTCCCTTCGTCGTTGTTGCTACACCATCTGGACTCTCACCTTCGCCTATTGATAGTCTCGACTCTCTTACCTTCGTCGCTATGAGTGGAGTGTATGGTGAGTAGTAGGATGCATATATAGGAACTTAGTTTTAGTTTTATTTTTAACTTTTTAAATTTTAGTTTTTCATGTTTTAAATTTAGTTTTTTTTAAATTTAAAAACATGATATCAGGGAACATCCTAAAGTCCCCAATTTATCAAGGGATGTTTGGGACGTCCCCTAAAAGTATTTGTTTTTTCAAGGGACGATCCAAGGACGACCTAGAAGTCCCCATATCCCCAATGGCATCCTTGGCTAATTGGGGACGTTTATGGCAAGTTCCAAAGTACCTAGATTGTCAAGTCGAAGGAAACACCATGAATTTTGGCAGGGATTGGTCCCCATGCAACATAGCAATTAACATAATATGACACAAACCAAATCATATCATACCACTAAATTATGTTTTTTGCTAAATAAATTACAATTTTTTTTAATCACAAGTCTCATCGAGTAAATTATTATTTTACTGTTATTATTTATATATATTATACTATATTATTTATATATTTATTATATATTACAATTTTATTAAATAAAATTTTATATAAATTAAATATTATATTAATATATAAACCATTTAATAATTAGTACTTACTTAATAGGTAGCAATTATGAATTTCAATTCTCATTTTAATTTTAATTTTAATTTTCAATTTCTTCTAAAAATATAACTTAGGTTTAAATATGAGATAGAATTAAGGTGTTAAACTAAAGAAACATAATAAAAGGGTGGTTATAGATTCCAAATCTAGGTAAATATAAATATGTTCTGACTTGGTGCACAAAAAGTTCAACTTGTTAGGCAACTTAATTTTATCGATGATTGTATACTTAACGTTTCGTTCAAGATTTTAAAATTAAATTAGTGAATCGATGTTATGATAGTTTGCATTGCCAAAGATAAAAAATAAAATATTCCCAAACAAAAATTGAGTGGACGAGGAAGATTGAGGTGAAGGTATGTGCAAAAATGTGAGAAGGGCATTTTTTAATGAGGTGTGAGCAAAGTGTTTTCCTAATTTGGAGATCAGCTCTTCAATCAAAGGAGTCATACATATATATATAAATAAAGAAATAAAGAAATAAGTGATGTAAATCGTGCAAACCCTCTTCCACGCGACTACAAATTCCTAAAATCTATAGAGCGTTAAATAAAGGAAAGAGCACATTTTCCAACATAATTCTATTGTATCATTAGGTTTAAGTTTTATAAGTTCCACATCATAATGTCATATTTTTCAATTATAGTAATGTTTTAACCCATTATAATTTTATATAGTAATGTAAGGGTATATGCAAATAAATAAAATAAAAATGATAATCATATATTATATAGAGTTATATAGAGTTTTTTTTAAATGGAGGAATTTAACTAATTATTTAGAATTACATTCTTAATTTTTATTATCAATCAATTTCGTTGTTCACAATACAATATATATGATTCTATAATGTCTAAACACCCAAATCCATTAACTTGAATTAGATTACAATCATAATTTCTTTACTGCAATTATAAAATTATGGAATAAATCATCATGCTTCACAAAAATGCTAGAAGTGAAAACTATGTTCAAAATTTATAAAAGACATACACAAAAAACTGCCCAAAATTCTTGTTGTACCCAATGCATACTACTAATGTGTGGAACTAATCATGTGCAAAAAATATAACAAACACTCACCATTAACCTTATAACATTAACACATTTATTTTATATTCAAACTTTTGTGATCCATAATAAATTAAACAAAGTCTTTTGATAGAAATCACATAACCTTATAACATTAATACATTTATTTTGATTACCTAAATAACCATAAATATATAAAAATAATTAATAATTTATTAAACTTAACCACAAACATATTTGTTACTGCTATTAAAATGTTTGAATTAAGATCCACATCCAATTAAAAGGTTTGAATCAAGATTGGCATCGTCCTTGAACACTAAAATTATAACACCATTTGTTTTAGTTACATCAATACCCATGCATACGTGAAGATGTTTGGTAATTTATATTCATTAGACTTAGCTAACTTGCATCCTTTCTTTATTACTACCCGTTAAAATATTTGAGTCAAATTTGGCATTAACATTCTTTATAAGGAAAATCAACCCAATAATCCCAACATTGACCTATTCAAAAGGCAAAACCAAATTGACTATGCTTGAAATGTTGACCATCACATTGGCCTTGAATTCTAGGAGCCTCAAGTTACAAGGAGACCAAGCCATGATGATGGGATTCAATTTAAGCTAAAATTAAATGTTTACAAAACTAGAGCTTCTAAGTATTTCTCGTCAAGTTTACGAAAAGGGGCACGATATCCATTAAAACTGAATTCCATAAAGACAATGCAAAAACGATTTATATGGAATTGTTGTTCCATTGTCTCATGGCCCAATCTATTTTGATTGTTTTCCAAATTTCTCTATCTATACATTTGATGAAACCATTGACCAGATCCTATAGCTCCAAATCCAAACCACGGGTTTCGATATGCATAAAAAGAGAAATAATATTGCCAACAAAAAAAAGGTTGTTTTCGCCAGACCAATACTCTATGGCCAGCCATCTGTCACACTCCCTGTCGTGATTCTAAGTCTAGTTTTGTTGTTCTGACTGATCCTAAAAATCAGAAAATAGAGCAGCAAACAATCAGATGGGCAGACTTGACATTCCCTGAACACTGGGTAGTAAATAATCCTAAGCCTCTCATGCCCAATAAAATCACCTCAGCTGATATTACAGAAAATCTATCTTCTGCAGTCATATCCTTCTCCAGAAGATCCACTATTGACCGCCAAGGTATTGATATTGCTTGTAAAAAGTCTAAATATTACAAAGATCCCTCTACTGTAGATACTGCTTGTTCCAGTTCATTTTCCTCTTGTAAACATATTTCCTTATTTGAGTTTGCACAGATTGTAAATTTTGCGTCTTTAGAAGTGAAATGTCCAGAGTGCTAAGATAGTGTCAATCTAATTACGTTTGCTAAAACTGCAATCCATGCCAACCATAATCCCAGATCTGGCACAGCTCCTCCTTCAACCTCTGTTAATCCATGCCCCATTCCCAAATGTTTAGACATTCCTTTCCCCCATGAGCAGGAGTCTAATCATGTTTTAATGATGCATGAGATAATCATTTTAGAAGGAGAAGATCCACACTTGACTAAGATGATGAGTCTGATGAGACCTGCAAAGCCTAAATATGGTCTTGGATACCTTGAGCAAGCAAATGGCCTCATACCAGAATGTAGATTCCGTCCAGTCCCTGACAACTACAAAAAGCGTGCTGTAATGGAGATGCACAAATTCTTTTCTCTTATGGATGGATGCCTGAAGTCTAAAATTAGTGCAAAATGGATGAAACCAATGCTTAATTGGGATTTGTTCACCAATCCCCAGGTAGAAGAATTTGATAGAAAATATACTCCCAAAGAGAAAAAGGAATTAGCTGAAGATTGGAAACATTTTATGGAAGTAAATAATACATGGATATCTTTTTATTCTTGGAAAGATAATATTTCTCCACTAAATGTTTTAACTGGTTCTACATCAGCCACTTCAGCAAATAAACATGCTTGGACTACATTAGATGGAAGTAAAGTTGAAACTCCATCAACATTTCCTCCATTCAAAGGAATTGTTATTAGAGAAAACCAGAATGCAGCTAAAGAAATCCCACTTGTGCGGAAAGATGACAATGCTTTAGGCATTGATGGTAGAATCTAGAAGGCCAGTGAACAATTGAATTGGACAACACTGCAACCAAAGGCCTAGAAATAAATACAGCCAAGTCAGCAGAAGTCAAAGAACAAATTGATATTGTTCAAATATCAATTAATGATGTAAATAAATGTCTGAATAATGTACAGTATGATTCTATTATTATTCGTTCTTATGCTAGAGAATCTTTATCTAAGATAGAAGGAGTAGAAGAAAAATTGGTTGATCATTTGGATACAACTAAAAGTCTTATTTCTGGTCTAACAAGTAAAATGGAGAAAATGAATCTGTCAAAAACAGAAAGACCAGTTCCTAACTCCTTTCTTGTCAAAAGAAATATAAAGATTCAGGATCATGTGAAGCCTATAAACAGGTTCCCAGCATTATTCCCCAAGGAAGTAACCACAACTTCAGAATCTGAGGCTACAGACAAAATAACTATTGCATCCTTATTCAAGGATGAAGAAGAAAAAAAAGAACGGAAATATCATGATACACAGA
The DNA here is from genome assembly GCA_000404065.3 of Pinus taeda. NCBI lineage: Eukaryota > Viridiplantae > Streptophyta > Pinopsida > Pinales > Pinaceae > Pinus > Pinus taeda. The sequence continues at coordinate 250,919 of APFE031633920.1, forward strand.
TCTTTCCCATATATGAACCTCTTGAGCATAGGTTCAGTAAGTATCCAGCACCTGACATTGAAGGTAAAGGTAAGCTTCCTGAAGCTCACACATTTTTTCCAGAATCTCACAGAGAATGGAACATTGATAGCATGAGTGTTGGTCAAATCAGACAACTTATTGACATGATGTATACAGAATATAAACTCATGTGTCTCAGAGGAAAGAGTGAGATTGATGCTTGCAGGACAATCATACAGTGTTTTACATGAACACTTCTCAGGTGGTGGGAGACAGAGTCATCTCCTAAGCTTATTTCAAAAATGGAGGAAGAAGTTCTTAAGGATGAAAATCGAGATGTCATACACAATCCAGATGGCACCACTATCAACAACATGATAGGGGCATTGACATCAATGATCCTTGAACATTGGTGTGGTAGTGAAACAGAAATTGGAGACAAAAATGAAGTTATTCTTATGAATCTGAAGTGCCATAAAATGTCCCAGTATGAAGACTTCCACAGAGATTGCATGCAGCGAATCTACAAAGTCAAAGATTCAAAGAACTTGTTATGGAAACAAGTTTACCTTGTAGCACTGCCATCCAGATTTGTAGATTACATCAGATTACAAGAAATATTCTAATTACCTTTTGAGTCTTATACATGGGGAGAGATATATGCTCATATCACAAAGACCCTAGTAAGTCTCTGTACCAGCTCAAAGGTTAATAAATCCCTGGAAAAACTTTCTAGATTACCAGATAAGAAGTCCATTTGCAGTAAGTATGGACTGACAGCAGATGATCCTTTGGTGAAAAGGAGAAAAGCGAAGAAAAGAGCAAAAAGAGAATTCAAATAAACATTCTACAAAAATCGTAGAAATTATCCAAAGGATAGAAGGAAATATCCTAAGCAAACCTCCAAAAGAAAAAAGGGATATCATAAATATGTTCCTCAAACGCATTAGTACAATCCTTCAGATATTCATCTGCATTCTACAAAACAAGAAAAATGGAACAAGCTTACTTATTGGCTATGTGGGAAGAATGGACATACTTCTTCCAAATGTCCAGAAGGTGAAGACTCAAAGAAGAATAGAGGTAAGAAATCAGAAGCCTTTATTCAGAAAGGGAAACAAGTTAAGCAAGAAGGTATAGGACCAATGCAGTGCATGAAATGTGGTTCTCACACACATAAAACAGAACGTTGCCCTAATGTTGTGATCAGAGAATTAGCTCAGCAGCACCAGATTGAAGAATCATCTTATGATTCTTTCAGTTCTTCTTTTGCAGAAGAACTACAAGCCCATATACAGCAATATTCAGATTCTGATTCTTCAGAATGTTTATGTTCTGAATCTGAAGAATGTGTATGTCAAGTCCACTATGAATCTGAATTCTATAGTGACTCCAGTGAAGACGGAGAAAATCCAAAGCCCCAAAAAGAAAAAGTTCTCATGGCCGCAACTGAAGAAGATGAGTTGAAGATTCTATCCCAGATACGAGCCATGGAAGAGGGAGAAATGAAGAACCGCCTGACTGAAGCATTTATGGACCAGCTCAAAACCAACGCTTCAAGAAATTTAGGTAAAAATCTATGTTTATTGATGCATCATTTGAAAGAAATACCAAATCTTATCAGAGACATCAGGAGAAACCCAACAAGGTGAGATCACTCACCTTAGGAGAAGTGAGTCGTGAGATTCACAATATCAAAACAAAAATTTCTGCAATGAAATCTCAGATTGCAGAATTGAAGAAAGGAAAACAGGTTGCAAAAGAAGAAGAAGAAAAAGATCAACCTTGGGATACAGCTCAATACAGCAGTAATCAAGAAATTGAAGTTGCTGAAGGTACTAAGGATCCAAATTTTGGATTCAAAGAAATGAGACTGATGACTATCTCTTATCAACAACATTATGTCCAAGTTAATATCTGCATAAGAGGAGAAATGTTTGAAATGATTGCTCTTCTTGATTTAGGAGCAAATATTAATATTCTCAATATAAAGACTATTCCAGCAAAATATTGGGTTGTTGCAGAAAGGAAAGTTGCGGGTCTAGGCAATAAAAATCTTAATTATGAAGTACCCAAAGCATCCCTATGCTTTGAACAAAACTGCATTAATCTAAAATTTGCAGTAGCAGACATTCTAGTCGATTGCATCCTTGGAAATGTATTTTTGGCTGCCGTAGAGCCTCATGGATCAGCAAGATTAAAGGGTGGAAAAGCTGGTTACTTCATATCAGTTCCTACATCTAAGGGAATGAGAAAGAAAATTGTATTTCCATACATTTCAAATCCAAGAGTCTCCAAGATGCTCCAAACTATACAAAATTTGGACAGAGCCAAAGCAAGATTGTCATATCTAAAAGATCTCAAAACTACACTCAGAATAGAAGAACAGCTCAAACTTCCCCAAGTGAAAAGCAAAATTGAAGAGCTGCAAAAGCAAATTGAAGAAGAATGTTGCTCTAAAGAGCCCAATGCCTTCTGGCACAGAAAGCAGCATATTGTTGAGCTCCCTTACAAGAAAGGATATACTGGTAAGCCTTGTAAGAGCCGAGCAATACCCATGAGTAAAGAATATAGAGATCTCTGTGAAAAAGAGATCCAACAGCTCCTTGACAGAAAACTAATCAGAGAATCTGACAGCCCCTGGAACTGTTATGGGTTCTATGTGAACAAAAGAGCAAAACAGATTGGAGGAATTCCAAGGTCAGCTATAAATTTCAAACCTTTGAATTCAGTTTTAGCTGATGATACATATCCTATACCACACAAAGGAGGCTTAATTAGAAGAATAGCAGGAGCTAAAATCTTTTCCAAGTTTGATTTGAAGGAAGGATTTTGGCAAGTCGCCATCACAGAGAAAGATAAATTTAAGACTGCTTTCAGCATACCAGCCGGCCACTACGAATGGAATGTAATGCCTTTTGGGTTGAAGAATGTTCCATCCAAATTCCAAAAGGTAATGAATAAAAATTTTAAGTCGTATTTTGACTGGCTTATTGTATATATAGATGATGTGTTGATATTTTCCAAGAATATTCAGGATCATCTCAAGCATGTAAATATCTTCAAGAATTTAGTCAAACATAATGGTCTTGTTCTGAGTAAAAAGAAGATAGAAGTTTTCCAAACTACTGTCAGATTTCTTGGGCACACAATCTCCAATGGACAGATTTCACTGCAAAAGCATGCAATAGAGTTTGCAGATAAGTTTCATGATGTCATAACATATAAGAATCAGCTGAAAATATTCTTAGGTTGTCTCAAATATGTCAGTAATTTCTATCAGGACTGTGCAAGTGACAGAAGGATACTAAAAAAAAGATTGAAGAAGAACCCCCCAAAATGGACAGGTGTCCATACGAAGGCAGTACAGAACATTAAATCCAAGGTAAAAACTTTGCCTATTTTATATGTTGCTGATGATCTTGCATTCAAGATTGTAGAATCAGATACAAGCAATATTGGTTGGGGAGGAATCTTAAAGCAGAAAGTTGGAGATGTCGAACAAATTGTCCAATTTGCATCAGGAGTATGGAATCCAGCAGAACAGAATTACTCCATAATAGAGAAAGAAGTCAAAGCAGCTTAGAACTGCATCAGTAAGTTTGAGGTGTATCTTATCAATAAGCCTTTCTTACTAAGAACTAATGCATCAGCTTTGCAGAAAGTATTGACAAAAGATATTAAGAAAGCTGGAGAAGCAAAGTTTTCCAGATGACAAGCACTTTTTGCCAACTTTGACTTCCAAGTTTAGCATATAAAAGGTAAAGAAAACAATCTCCCTGACTTTCTCAGTAGATAATATATTGAGTCACAAGAACATGTCATGATTATTGTCACTGAGTGGGACCAGAATCAAAGATGGGAAGTCTTAAGAACCATCCCAGACAATCAAGATTGGGAAGAATATAAAACAAATTGGAAACCCGCATGGGAGCTCACAAATACAAAGGTATTGGACACCAACTTGCAACCTCATACTGACATTCAACACTTTGTACCCAAAAGAAAAGTGTACCCCAAGGGAAGCAAGTGGATTCATGACATGATTTATGAAAAAGCAAGGAGAAATGCAGAAATTGCACAACAAACTCTGGAACAATATTTTTTAATGATATTTCCAGCATATGGTACCATGGAGGACCTAGCACCGGCATACATGAAAGATACATCTGCATCTACAAAACAAGAGATCTCTGGAATGAGCCAGGACATTGGCCAGTACAGCCTACGGCTCGGTGGCCAAGAAATAAATCAGAGATTATTTTTCCTAACACTGTGTACGATTTTGCAAGATACAAACAGCTTTGGTGGGATTTTCTTAATGTCGATGACAAAGTAGGAACTCATTATACAAAGCTGAAATTCAGCACAGTCAGTCACTACCAAGGATATCAACAATGAAAATGGTTCAGAGATTGGTGGAGCGATTATGGAGTTAATAGGACAGCGATGGATCCAGTATGGCACAAGCAATATTGAAAAATCCATTGTGATTTATGTACTGAACAAGATCTTGAAGAATGATTTCACCCTGTGTACAATACTGTCAAAGAAATGACAGACAAAGAATGGTCACCATCCCATAATAAAAACTACTCACTCGAAGAATACATGAGAGAACATTTAGAGTGGTTAGTTTTAACTAAAGTAAAACACCAGATTGTTTTGGGGAAACCTATGATTGTCCACAGGATAAACACAAAAGCCCGGGATGAATTGTTGTATAAAAGAGATAGATTCCCTAAACTAACAATATTCTGACAGTTCACATGGGCTTTCCGTAAAAAGCATCCATTGTGTAATCATATCATCCAGTCACAAGGACTTAATTGTGGTCAGATTTCCCGTGGGCTTTACTGTACTAAAGCCTCCACTGTGTAAATAGTTTAAGGATTATTTTCTTGTGGGCTTTGATAAAAAGTATCCACTTTGTTCTGTCAGAATCTCTTTCCGTAAGATTTCTTTTCCGGACTAGAATCTTTGTGCGGATGTCGCTCTGGCATTACCCGAAAGTAATGATTCCATCCACCTTTTGGTCAGTTCACTGATGGCCTACAGTAATGTTTGTCCCCCCTTCATTTCCTATATAATGAAGGTAAGGCTCATTGTTGTGGCATTCAGAGTTAGCATCGAGTCTTAGAGTGTCTTAGAGAGTCATTGTGTCGAGCGCCTCTCCTGCTCTGCAACTGCAGACGTTCAGTCTGATCTGCTTGCATCACGAAAGGAACTCAAGTCCTTAGGTTATTTGGGAGCCTGCGCATCAGTGTGCTCGGCACTGGTGAGAACCTAAAGTGGCGGAATCATTTTAGAAGTCTATGAGTCTATATATGAGAAAAGTCATATTCTGAGGCAGAGCCTATTTTTCGCCAGGTAGCCTTCGATATTGCTTGTTCCTTGTGAACAGCATAAAGTCCGATAAATGCAAAGATAGTCAATCTCTGTGAAGAATCTCTCTGTAAAAGTTTTGATATCCATTTTGAAATAATATGAGTACACCATTCTGCATCTGAATACCTTGTGCTTTATATTGTCTGTTGTGGTAGTAGTTATCCTTGAGCTTTCATTCGAAGTTCGCAGGAAGTTCGTCAAAAGTTCGCCAAAGGAACGAAGGGACGCCAAGGCCATTGTTAGGTGAGGAAGTCGTTGTTGAGGCCGCGAGAGTGTGAAAGTTCTGAGTAGGTTCGCGCTGAGTTCACCACTGGTTCACCAGGAGTTGGCTATCAAGGATAAACGAAGAGACGCAGCAAGTAGCAAGCTTGTGACAGAAGCCCCTCCTTAAAATTGGTATCTATGCAAAATTGCTATGGTGGTTGTGGATGAAATTGAAGAAAGTATGAATGCTTTCTTGTGGGTTTGTAATCATATATTGCATCCACAGTGGCCACATGGACATAACACCAAACAATATCCCTAGAAATTTATGCTTATTCATATACCACATGATATTTTCTTTGCCACTATGGTGATGTATAGCCACATAAGTACAGAGTTATAAATGCATACATAATTATATAAATATTCAGTTTGATATTTTATTATGTATATGGTGAAACTTCATAAGATATATAATGACAAGAGGAATAGAATGTGTAATATTAAAAAATGTTTATTCATTTTTTTGGTATCGTTGGGAGTTTACATTTTAAAAAAAATGAAGTTATTAGTTATTGTGCCCAAGTCTTTTTTTTCTTCGAGTATGATAATTATTTTGGTATAAAACATACAATTTTCACCTGACATATGCAGGATTTTATAATTTTAGTAAAAACTATCTAAAATGTACCAATTGAACAAATATAATTTTTTAAATACATTATATGTATACAAGCAACTCAAATTATTTAAAAAATAAATTAAAAATAATAATAATAATAATAAATAAAAGTTCATAGGGTTTTGAATTTTCCCCTTTATTTTATTACAATATTGTATGTTATAAGTGCAACAATTATGGGCACATAACGGAGCTCTGAAACCCTAATGGTTAGGCGGCCATGAGTTAGGCGGTGTTTTGGAAAAACTATAGACTGCTAAAAGTGGCAGACCCAGACACTAAGATTCAGAGGAAAATGACAGAGGAGGAGAGATCCCCTCCTATCGAGATGCGGCAGCAGGGGAATGTCATAATACCAGTAACCAACAACAAACGGGATAAACAAGAAAACTAGGACCAGTCCTTGGAGCGCGATGGCAGGCCAACAGCAAAGGTAAATGTTTAACATGTATGACGGAGAAACCAAGATTCATAATCCCAATGAATAAACTGGAGTGATATAGAAGTTATATGAAAGATCGTGTGCTTAAATGCAAGTTCATTGGAGTATGGCCGACAAAAAATGACCTCACCAAATGGATCCAGCAAAAATGGCAACCCTAAGGCCATATCGAGCTAACGCTGGGAACAAGACGTTTTTTTATGGTAATATTCTCGAACCTGCAAGATAAAGAAAAAGTTTTTGAAAATGGTCCCTACTTTCATTATAATGTCGTATTGTTTATGAGATACTGGGAAGAATGCTATGACCCAGACAAAGAAAAATTTATGGCAGCCCAGGTGTGGGTTAGGTTATTTGGCCTCCCAATGGACTTCTGCGACCCAAAGATTCTAAAGGACACAGGAAACACGATAGGCAGATTTGTCAAAATAGCAGAAACGACAAAAAAATGAAGATACACCTCATATACTAGAATATGTGTTTACATGAATATAGTTGTTGGGCCTTGAAATTGTCATTCACTTCCATTACATTTTCACTTATATTTCCATATTTTCACCTTGACTCCACCTCTATTTCACTACATTTACCTCTATTTCATTACACTTACTTTACCGTTATCATTATTGGGTCACATTTATGTTTTTTCAAACTTTATTAGTTCTTAGCATTTTTAAGTGAATTTATGATTAAAAATTAGAAAATAATGTGCATATGCTTATACCTAACAAGTGGGATGAGATTGTTAACATGTGTAGGTCAAAAGGAAGCTTCTAAAATACCCTTATGGCCTTCCAAAACCAAATTTGAATTTGAGTGGAGAAGATCATGGGATCATGAGGATATGTGTCTCATTTCCTATTTGTATTGAACTCTAAGAAGACATGTGTCTTATCATTTCCTATTTTGATTGTAACTCTAGAGATATGGAGAGAGATTCATGGACTCTCATTAATGAGATAGCTTCTCATCTTTTTTCATAAATAGGGAAAGTTTTCTCCTATCATTTTTATGTGTAAAATTGGAGTTATGCTCAAGCTTTGAATACAGAATTAGATTGTGGCACCTTACTCATGAACGTTCCTTTATTTTGATTTGGTTTTACTTACATATGGAGCATCTAGATTTACCATCTCTCACACTTTTAGATCAACTACCTAAATGTGTGAGATTTAATTGCTTTTAAAGATTAAAGTTCATTTGCTTTCTCAGTATTAGTTTTAGAATGACTATGTAATCTTTGCTTTTCTAAAAACATTTCAATAGGAAAGATTTATGTATTTTCCAATTGGATTAAGTTTCAGGCAAGAACTCATAGTTATTTAGTTTCCTTTCATGTCTTGTTATTTACTTTCTTAGATCAAACTATCAATTCATTGTATAATTGAATAAAAGATCAAGCCAAGAAGGTGACTTCAAATTGGGTGATTGAATGTTCAACCTATGCAATCATTGAGTTTTACTTTTTTCGTGCTTTTATATTTTCTTTTAAGATCCTCATTTAATTCCATTAACTGATATTCCTAAAAATAATTCTAAGAAATTTATTTAATCATATTTCAAGATTGAATGGTTGAATATTTAATACATGCAATTTACCGAGTTATTTTCTGCACACTTCACTTGCTTTTCTAGGACATTAGAAGTTAAAGTATAAATAGTTACTTACACATCATCTCAAGAAGGTAACACTTCATAATTTAATGTTGGAGTAACCAAGTAGTTGTTTTTGATTTCGCAAGTTAGTTGAATTTCATTTTCATTATTTGATTTCCTAGATTATATGAATTGGTTTTTGTTATTTTGTAGTTAGATTGATCTAAACTAAAAGGCAATTTCTAGCACATACAGTGCACACATGCTTCATAAATTTACGAAACCCCTGAGTTGACAATTAAATCATAGGCAATCACTTTGCCCCAACATTAAGGTGTCGTTGTCGGGGAGGTGTGCATAGGAACTAGCTTTCAGTTTAGAGTGTATTTTATTTGTTTTTGTTTTTACTAACCATTTATGGACAAAGGGTCTAGAATGCAGCCCAAAGACTACATTGAGGAATGTTATCAAAAAGTGGTTACGCCACAATATTCATCAATTCTTCAAGAGATCCTTGCGGCAAATCGAAAGGTCAAGTCGATTTTGCATATCCTTACAAACAATCAGGTACATTTTTCAAGTTTGGATATGAGTATTTCAAATATTCTAATCTATAAATGGTTTCATTGGAAGCATGAATATACTTGAAAAAAAAAAACATTTATCTTCCTCATCTCATAAAATTGCCAATATCATCAATTGGTGGGGGGGGTTACATTCATATTCATATTTTGTCATATTCATATCACATTCAAAATCCCACATACTTTCAAAAGATATTAACTATTACATTATTGTTATGAGCATACAAAGGCATATCAAAAGTACTAAAAAAGATAATTGGATAAAACACAATCATGGTTGTCACACAAGAACCAACTATGATGCAATCCAATAAAGATATACTTTGCAACAATAATCAAATTATCAGTATGCAAAGTTCAAATATAAAAAATGAATGCAACAACAAAATATGGTTGTAACACAAGAACCAACCATGTTGCAATTCAACTAAAAGATTTTTCATAAGTATGAGGTTATCAAATGATATCATGAAAAGTTAATCCAAAGTTCAAGGATCAAAAAGAATTAATGTAATAGATTGCTTGAGGACATGCAATAGCTTCAATTGGGGGGTATGTTGGGCCTTGAAATTGTCATTCACTTTCGTTACATTTTCACTTATATTTCCATATTTTCACTTTCATTCCACCTCTATTTCATTACATTTACTTTACCATTATCATTATTGAGTCACATTTATGTTTTTCCAAACTTTATTAATTCTTAGCATTTTTAAGTGAATTTATGGTTAAAAATTAGAAAATAATGTGCATATGCTTATACTTAACAAGTGCGATGAGATTGTTAACATGTGTAGGTCAAAAGGAAGCTTCTAAAAGACCTTTATGTGGCCTTCCAAAACTAAATTCGAATTTGAGTGGAGAATATCATGGGATCATCAGGATATGTGTCTCATTTCCTATTTGTATTGAAACTCTAAGAAGACATGTGTCTTATCATTTCCTATTTTGATTGTAACTCTAGAGATATGGGGAGAGATTCATGGACTCTCATTAATGAGATAGCTTCTCATCTTTTTGCATAAATAGGGGAAGTTTTCTCCTATCATTTTCATGTGTAAAATTGGAGTTATGCTCAAACTTTGAATACAGAATTAGATTGTGGCACCTTACTCATGAATGTTCCTTCATTTTGACTTGGTTTTGCTTACATATGGAGCATCTCGATTTACCATTTCTCACACTTTTAGTTCAGCTACCTAAAATGTGTGAGATTTAATTGCTTTTATAGATTAAAGTTCATTTGCTTTCTTAGTATTAGTTTTAGAATGACTATGTAATCTTTGTTTTTCTAAAAACATTTCAATAGGAAAGATTTATGTATTTTCCAATTGGATTAAGTTTGAGGCAAAAGCTCATAGTTATTTAGTTTCCTTTCATGTTTTGTTATTTACTTTCTTAGATCAAACTATCAATTCATTGTATAATTGAATAAAAGATCAAGCCAAGAATGTGACTTCAAATTGGGTGACTGAATGTTCAACCTATGCAATCATTGAGCTTTACTTTTTTCGTGCTTTTATATTTGCTTTTAAGATCCTCATTTAATTGCATGAATTGATATTCTTAAAGATCATTCTAAGAAATAGATTTAATCATATTTCAATATTGAATGGTTGAATCTTTAATACATGCAATTTACTGAGTTATTTTTTGCACACTTTACTTGCTTTTCTAGGACATTAGAAGTTAAAGTATAAATAGTTGCTTACACATCATCTCAAAAAGGTAACACTTCATAATTGAATGCTGGAGTAACTAAGTATACATTAGTTGTTTTTTATTTCACAAGTTAGTTGAATTTCATTTTCATTATTTGATTTCATAGATTAGATGAATTGGTTTTCTTTATTTTGTAGTTAGAATGATCTAAACTAAAAGACAATTTCTAGCACATATAGTGCACGCATGCTTCACAAGTTTACGAAACCCCGGGTTGACAATTAAATGATAGGCAATCACTTTGCCCCAACAATAGCAGACCCCATCCCAGACACAGTAGAACTAGAGTATCATGAAGAGATCTGGCAACAAACCCTCGACTACGAACACATTCCATTCATATGTAGAAGATGTCATGAGTATGACCGCCTTTTTAAGGAGTGCTCACTAAATATAAAAGAAGAGAAGTACAGGCATAAACAGCAAAGGAAAAACCAAGAAGATAAGGAAGAGTTTCAAGAAGTAAAAAGCAAGAGAGAATACCAGCAAGGGAGGGGGGGAGGGGGGAACTACAAGCCTAGCCCAGTAGAACAAACAGCTTTGAAGTACTACAAGAAGAAGAAGAAGAAGATAACAACGGGACTCAAACAATGGACTATCAGGGGGAAAAGGAAAGGAAAGCAGCTCGAGCCAAGGTAAACTAAAACCTAAGAGGAAAGCCCAAAGCGAGCCGACAAAGAAGGAGGAAAAGGAAGAGAAGGAGAAGATGGATAGCACTACAATGGAAATAGACACAAGTAGGGGAGAAGAACTAACCATGGAAGAAGAGGTGTTGAGGAAACTACTAAATGAATGGAGACATCTAGATGAACAACTCATTCCAGAAGACCAAAAATGACTATACAGAGAAACATTCCAGCAGTATCAAGTGAAAGAGGGGCAGGGGAAGATGGAGATGGCAGAACAACTAGGACTTCAACAGGAAAGCACCTAAGACTACCCTAACAAAGTGAAAGGCAGAAAGAAAAGAGGCCGAAGAAACCTACAAGAATCTATACAAATCATGGGAGAAATGCCAGTAAATACAGGGAGGGTATTACCACTATCGGTGGTATTCCACCAAATTAACCAAGCATCCCAATTATAGTCACATCTTGGAATATAAGAGGCCATAATCGTAAAGGAAAATAGAGACACTTAGTAGATAGTCTAAGAAAAGAGAAACCTCAACTCATGCTAATATAAGAAACAAAAATCTCAGGAGGGAGAATGGAGGAAATCCTAAATAAAATAAAACCAAAGTACGAATGCATGAAGATAGATGTGAAAGGCAGTGCGGGAGGCATAGTAATACTATGGAACTCTGTAGAGATTACTGTAGATTACTGGATAGGCATGAAAAGAATCCTCACAGGACGATTCCGGATAATAGGAAATAGAGAATGGTTTCTAGTCTCTGCAGTATATGGACCTCATATTCCAATGGAAAGAGGAAGTTTCCTCCTTCAAATACAACAGCTAGGAAAACTCCATGAGGAGAAACTGTGGTTGATAGTAAGGAACTTCAATTTGACAACATCAATAGAGGAGAAAAAAGGAGGTTTGCAAAGAGAAGAGCTGGAGATGGAGAGGTTCAGGGATCTTCAAACAGAACTAAAATTGGTAGATATCCCGACCATAAATGGAAAATATACGTGGAACAATCGAAGGGGAGGAAGTAGACAAATAGCCTCTAGGCTAGATAGATTCTTAGCACTAGAACACTTCATTGGGAAATATATTTTCTATGAAGCAACTATCCTCCCTTGTTTAGGGTCGGACCATTGGCCTATTAAACTCGAAATTACTATGAACCAACAGAACTAGAACAGACCATTTAGGTTTGAGGCTTTCTGGCTAAGAGAAACTACCTTTATTGATAAAATGAAGGAAAGGTGGAGGGGGACGGGGAATGTGATGGAAGGAAGAAACCAAATGCACACCTTTCAAATCAGATTAAAAGACTTAAAAGGGAGGATAAATAAATGGAACAAAGAAGAATTTAGGAACATACAGAAGGAACAAGAGATACTTCAAATAAAGATGAAGCAAATACAACAGAAAATCATAGAGGAAGGAAGAAGCGAAGAGCTTGTAGAAGAGGAGGGACCAGTGATAAATAAATTGGAAGAAAGGAGAAAACAAGAGGAAATCACTTGGAAACAAAAGTCAAGAATTCAATGGCTAAAAGAAGGAGAAAGAAACACGAAATTCTTCCATAAAGCAATGGTACAACATAGACAATAGAAAAAAAAATCTCCCTAATGGACCAGCAAGGCAATAGGCTAACTCAGAAGGAAGAGATGGAGAATCTGCTTGTTCAGCATTTCAAAGGGCTTTTGACAAAACCAAATATCAGAAGGGAGGATAACATTCACAAAATTAGTCAACATATCCCTAACCTAGTGAGCAGAGATCAGAACTTGGCTCTACTAAGAGTAATAACTAAAGCGGAAGTGGACGAGGTAATTAAAGATATGGCAAAGATTAAAGCACCTAGGCCAGATGGATTTACTATAGAATTCTTCCAAGCAACTTGGACCTTCATGAGTGAAGACCTAGTGAATGTAGTAGAGGAATCCAGATGCACCAAAAGAATGCACCCGCCCCTAAACGCTACATTTCTAGCCCTAATACCGAAGACAAAGCACTCAAAAGAACCACAAGGGTTCCGACTAAAACCCATACTACCTGGATTGATATCCCAAGAGCAGACAGGTTTTTTTAAACGCAAACAAATAACAGTGGGCATAGTGGTGGCACAAGAAGCAATACACTCCTTGAAAAATTCAAAAACCAAAGGGATGCTGGTAAAATTAGATTTGGCCAAAGCTTATGATAAAATAAACTGGGGATATCTCCAAAAAATCCTAAAGGCATCTGGCTTCTATGAAATATGGATAATTTGGGTAATGTCAATGGTAAGCACTCTCGTTCTGTCAAATCTACTTAACGGGTCACCTACAGAAGCTTTCAATGCTACCAGAGGGCTCAGGAAAGGTGACCCGTTATTGTCTTTCTTGTTTATCCTAGCAGCAGAAGGTCTAAGAAGATACAGCAAATCAAAAGTCTGCAGCGCACAATATACGGGCTTAAGACTATGGGGGAATGATCTTCTTCTAACCCACCGACAATTTGTAGATGACGTAATGCTATACGGATAGGAAATGCTCAAGGAAGCCAAAAAAATAATGGAAATTCTCACAGACTTCACAAGTGCTTCTGGGATAGAGATAAATAAAGAAAAATTGGATATTTATTTCTTCAACACCCCAGCACCCTCCCAAGCTTTCCTAGCAAGATCCATGGGATTCAAAATTGAGAATTTCCCCACAAAGTATCTAGGTATCCAGCTAAATGACCAGCAAAACAGAGTGGCCAATTGGAATACCTTGTTGCGAAAGATTCAACAAAAAATGCAAAATTGGACATTCAGAACGTTGAACATCCCGAGCCACATAATACTGCTAAAATCAATTCTACAGTCCATTCCAGTATACCAGCTAACTAGCCAAGCCACCCCTAAAATAGTCTACCAGAAAATGGTAGACATGTTCAAAAAATTCTTATGGCAAGGGCCCAATATAACAAAGAAATGGGCGCTCCTATCCTGGAGCTGGCTCAGCAAATCCCTAAAAGAAGGAGCCCTTCGACACTGAGATCCTCACATCTTGATTCAGATAATGGGAGCAAAGCTATGGTGGAGATGAATACAAGGAGGGGTAGATCTTTGATATGCCCAGTTCCCTCGAAGGAAAGCTGAGAAGCCAAAACGATAAGAAAGGATCTCCAATCTGGAATCTTGCTAATGCCAATAGGGACCTGATCGGCAAACATAGCTTTTGGGAAGTGAGAGGAGGGGATAAAATTAACTTCTGGGAAGAAGCATGGCAACAGAAAGAAAAACTCAACAACCAGCCGCAGCTTGCAAATATTCACCAACCTCCACGGGGGCAACACAGTACAAAACTACTAGTGCCAGGAACCTGATGAATACTAGAGAAAGTGGAAACAACAACAGGATTGGCCAGAAGCGCCAGAAACACCCCAATGGGAACTTTATGACAAGGAAATGACAATAAGGAAAATAGCGGTAAAAGAAGGTTCAGACACCCTAAGATGGGGCCACAGAATCAAAGGCATATTTACAATAGGAGAAGGCTACCAAATAAAAGCATAACATAATAGACATCAAGAAAAAATAAATAAATAAACAAAATAAAATAAATAAAATAAAAATAAAAAATAAAAATAAAAATAAATAAATAAAATAAATAAATAAATAATATATAATAAATAAATATATATTATTATTGGGAAAACATATGGAAAGTAAAAACATGGCCAAAGATATCCTTCTTTTTCTGGATCCTAAGCCATGGGAGAGAATAACATGGGGCCAACTAAAAAAAAGGAGTGCAAGGCCCATCAAGATGTGCCCTATGCAGAGAACAAGAAGAGACAATGGAGCACCTTATGATTGCAACTTCAGCGAAAACCTGTGGAAACAACATCAACAACTTTTTGAAATTAGTGACAGGAATCCAAACAACATGCAAACAACAATAGAGAACTAGAGGAAAAAACCATATCGGAATACGATCCTGAATAGGGCCTGGAATCTCTTGATAGGATTTGTCCTGTGGAATATATGGAAAGAATGAAACAAACTGATCTTCACGGAGGGAAGTAGAGAAAAAACAGAAGTATGGAACCAGATAACTCAAAACATCAGAGCGACTATTCTAATAGAGAATTGGTTCGAGGAGGAATGGAAAACTAACCCGTAGGAAGAAAAGATAATGACCCGCCTGAACCTAAAAGCAAGCATGATGCATAAGCCAACTAGGAAACACCAAACCAATGAGGCGGAGGAGGTCAACCAATTTAGAAGACCCCAGAAGGATTTCATAAAATTAAACTTCGATGGTGCTATGAAAAGAAATCCTGGCGAGGCGGGGACAGGAGGAGTATTGAGAGATGATAGGGGGAGGACACTCAGAATCTATGCGATGGACTGTGGCAACGTGACAAACAACGAAGCGGAGCTTCACGCCCTGAAAAAAAGGGTTGGAAACCACAATAAGGAGCAATATCAAAAACTACATGTTGAACGAGATTTGAAAGTGGAAATCGAAATAGTCAAATAGCTACAGCAAGGAACCCAGTGGGAGAAGATCAGCCGAAGTTGGAGAACTTCTTGGCTGGTGCAGGAGATTGGTAAACTTACCAAACAGATAGACTACATCATCCCCATCCATGTACAAAGGAAAGGCAATGCACCAACTGACAACCTGGCTAATTGGGGAAACAGCCATGTAGGAAGAACTATAGATGCAAACGAGAAAGAGTTACACCAAATGGATGAAATGGCAAACCTAGTAAAAATCTCAGAACAAGACAAAGAAGGAGAGGGGAACCCCCGATCGGGGTGCAACACAAGGAAACAAAAGGGACCGGGGAGATGGGACCGGGAAGGGGGAGGAAGAGGACAAGTGTGCGAAAGGACAAATGAGGGAAATGAAGTGAGAGGACAGGGGAAAAGGCAAGTGGATGAGCAGAGCAGAGGAGGAACAACCCCCAAGAGGATGAGGGTGGAGACGGATAAGCATGACAATGAAGATGGCAGGGAGGAAAGTAGGAGGGCAGGCATAAGGACGCTAGCAAGTGGCAGGGCGAGGGTAGTGAGCATACGGGAAGAGCAGCCGGGAGTAAGTGAGGGTTAATGCGGGGAGGTGGTAACCAGGACGGATGGTCATCATTCTGAGGTGACGGCGTAGGGATTAGTGCAGGGAATGATGACAGACAAGTGGCAGCAAATGGAAACGATAGGAAGAGGAGGGGCATAAACCATAAGGTAGATTAGGTCATAGATAAACACACGCAGAAGAAGGAGACGAGACCTGGAGAGAGGAAAGGTGGTCGAAGAACGATGCTCTAGCCTGTGGTTGGAAGCGGAACCAGTCTTGAAAGTTGGCATGTTTCTCCTCTGGCCCGTAGCTTTGTAAGGTGTTATCACTCAGATGTCTTCCCTAGAAGTTATCAAAGAAGGAATAGTCTGAGGTAACCACAAACCTAATCTTTTAGACTCAAGTTCTAGCTAACCTAAGTCCAGAGAGGGCTCTCTCTTTATAATTTAACTTTGTTTTGGGTAGGATTTCAGGCTAGTTCTTAGTGCTCATGATTGTTTTGTTTTGATTGGGTGGTGGAATTAAGAAAATAGATGGGCAAAACAAGTATTCGGGCCATTGGGCTATGGATTCAATCAAAGAGTGGCTTAACTGGATCAAATCAATCACTAAAGCAAGAGTTCACAGGGCAGGCTAGCACAACAAAAGCAAATCTGCAAGTTCAAATGGATGAGGTAATCCTAACTAGGGCAAAGGGCAATGAAGATTCCTTAACCGGGATTAAGATGAAGAAAAGAAGGATGATTAGTAGCAAAGGGCAACTAAGAATCCTTTATTATGGACCAACAGGGGGAAAAACTACGGAAGTAAAGCAGCAATCAAGAATTCACAGACCAAGATAGTTTAGCAGAAAACATATAGAAAGTGAACAGTTAAAACAGAGAGCGTTTAAGCTAATTCTGAGGTATCATTCCTTGTTTACTTTTCATCTTTCATAAGAGACACATGTGAATATTTAAAACATGATGAGAAAACAATATTTAAACATTAAGAGATAATACTTATTTGGTTCTAATTGTGCACAAGAATCCAGCGAAATGTACTTAGCTTTATTTCATAACCTAGCAAAACTAATTCAGTCTCGAGTACAATAGCTCCTTTGCTCAATATAAAATGTCTATAGAAATGTATTTTGATCCACCCTAATTACTTCAAAATATGAAGTATTTATACAAAACATGTTACAAAATATCTCATAACAATATGAGAATTATTCTAGGAAACCAAAAATATCTTCAGCACGAAGATAGAGATAGATGGAGAATTGTCTTCGTGTTGTCCCTTTTATTGTGATAGTTCTGGATGTTGTAATTTGGATTTGGATCTTTCAGTTGCTTGATACTTATGTGCTAGAATTACTTTATGTCTTCTACCTACTAATACTCTTTACTTGCTACACTTTGACTCTATTTTACATGTTTTATCTGGTTGTCATATAGATTTACTGCAATAACTTTATAGTAAATCTGTCAGTTTCATCGACCATTCACTGTGAGATAATTTCATCCTTATCATCTTTCTATATATCTCGTCATCTTCTGTATACTTGGCAAAATTTGGCCTATTAACGAACAAATGCTTGACCTCATGCTCTATGAAAAAACAGATTTTCCAGACTATCATATAATACGTTTCCAGTGGGCAAAGCTTTTACCCCTGAAGTGCTAGCTTGGCTGGTGGCCAACTTTTTTAGTCTTTCAACATAATCATCTTGGGTCATCAGCTTGTCATGTATTACCATAGGACTGGGAAGTCCTTTTTCCCTCAAAATACCAAACTTTGTCATAAATCTGTCAATATCAGCTTGGATGCTTTGGCACCTTTTCTCCAGATTGAGCATAAGGTTCCTCTTAGTGAGAACCTTCTTTATTTCTATGATATTTCCTGTTCTATATTCTATTTATAGTTCATCAAGTTGGTACTTGTTTCTACTATTCAAAAATTCTATCAATTGGTGGGCTTCTTTAGGCTTATCTCCCAAGTCTTCCATTGTCTTTTGGATTGCTTCTGTAGCCACTTCTATTAATTCAGTTTGTTCAAAAATTACTTGAATAGATGGCCAAACATTATTGATAGAATCAATGATGTTGGCCCAAAGAATTTCCTTCATGTATCCAAGAGGTTATTGCAATGTCAAGTCCCTTTCAAGGACTTTTATTCTTTCTCCCATTCTTTGATTCTTCTGAACTTCTTCCTTCTGTTGTATCTATGCAAGTTTGCAATCAGTATCCAAACTTGACACTTTTTCTCTAAGCTTCTTAAGCTCATTAGCTTGGATGCTCATTTCCTCCATGGCTTTTACCAATTCAACTATTTTTTCTATGGATGTCCCTGTGCTTGTTGATGTACCTGTAACTGGCAGAGCAGTAGCTAGTGGAACTGTTGGTGCTAAGGAAGCAGCCAATGTGGAGGGTACTGCTATAGAGACTGTAGGAATTACAATCTGAGGAGTGGTGGCCAACTCACTCTGTTTAGACTGTATCAAGTTATCCAGCTCTTTCTCTGTTTCTTTTAGTTGTTCATTCAGCTTAAGGACTAAGTCCATAAGCTCTTCCTCCTTCTGAGTTTCCAATACTTCAGTTGTCTAAGGATGATGAAGAGGAGGAACTTTGAGCTACTTTTCCATTGCAGCTATGTCATCATTTTTCTTTTTAATAAGCTTTTTTGCAGCTTTCACATCCTTAGGATCATGCCCTAGTTCTATCACTAAGTCCTCCAACGACTTTATTCTCATATCCTTAGCTTGTGAAGAGGCCTTCTCTAACTGGAATTTCATTGATATGTTATTCAACAAATTTTGGACTTGATGAGTTGCAATTGCCTTGTTGGTCAAGGGGAGTAGACCATTTCCCTAGTCTGCTTGTGTAATTCTATTTGGTCAATAGGATGGATATCCTTTGCCAATACTTCAAAATATGTTTTATACTAATATGCAATTGACCTGGGCTGCTGTGTAGTAGGCTTCAAGAAACTCATTTGCATCTTACCTTCCTTTATATCAAAGGCTGACATTAGCCTTGACTGATTAGTAGGAGCCATTTTTAGGTAATGTGCATAGCTTTGGGCCTTCAATCTTTCATTCCTGACCTTTATTTCTTTATATTTCTCTTTAATGTCTTGGATCTGACCACTTGGAGCTCTAAATGAGGATACTTCCACGCTTTATTGTCTCTCTAGCATTTGAGCTTGTGAACTGGAAGGTTCTTGTGTAGCTCCGAAGGGTGTGGTTTACCTGCTTTCTTCTCTTCCTGTACCTGTAGTCCCAATTGTTTCTTTAGTAAACTCTTGTTCCGAAAATGGATTCAACCTTTGCCTCTTGACATAAGTTTGGGCAACATGCCTGCTAGAAGGAGTGGCCTCCTCTCTATCTCTCTTAGGATTTCTCTCCTCATTTAGAAGAGTATGTAAAGTAGGTGGATTACTCATGATATGTTTGAGCTGAGCAAGTTCTTCTGATATCTCTGGTTGTTCTGATTCCTCTAGCTACTCTGATGGCTCTTGCTCCTGAGGTCTTTCTTCTGCTGTATGCCCACTGTGTTCCTGTGATTGCCTTTGAGATTGAGATTCTCCTGGAACCTGTATAAATGAATCTTCATCAAGTCTTCTTTCTAAATCAATCAATACATTATTGACAGCAACTTATGTGCTATCTCGGTCTACCAAAGTTTTTTCCACCCATTCTAGTTGATTAGCATACTATTCAATTTCAGGAATTCTGTGGTGGATATAAGGAGATAATTTGTTCTTTAGTTTCCTATTGCAAATGAACTCTAAAGGGTCATAATTCCAAATAAAACTTTGTTTTAGTTTCAACTTTTGGAGGATTTCTTCTGCTCCCTTTCCTGCTTCCTTACTATTACACATGAAGGGGCCAACTGATCTTTTATCCTAAGTTGAGCTTTCTTATTGGCTTCACAAAATGTACCTCATCTGAATTAATCATTTCCCTGTAGTACTCCAAAGCAAACAATCTCATGGGGAGGTATCTGGGCAATTTGTAGGGAGCCAAGTCACATCCATATATTCTGATTTCAGTGTGGTTTTGGTAAAAGTACCAATCTCCCACTCTATATTGTTTGGACAACTATAGGACCCTCCTGATATCTGCACTGATTCTGGGGGGAGGGCTTCCTAATAACATAGTTGCCATTGGGTGCACAAAGAGATATATGAAATCAGTATAAGAATATTGAGAGTCATGTAGGGGGATTAATGAAGTCCAAAAGACCACTGATCTAGGGTTGCCTTTGGTACCAAGCTTTTGGAGTGTGATTGGGAATTTTTTAGCTTGATAATATAGGAAAAGATGATATAAAACTGAAGAATAGTTGAATACTCTTTCATTATCCATCCTCATGAATTGATCATGCATTTTATCAGCAATCAACTTAGCATAGTCAAACATGATGGTTGGGGGTTGCCCAGGAGAGTAGATGGACATCAAAGCTATAATAATTTCATCAACAAATTCACTTGTAGTCTGGCCTAATACATTGGATATCATTTCTATGATGTCTTGGCCAAGATCGAAGAATATAGTCCACATGCAAGGGGGAGGGTCCTTTGGAATGTATTGTTCTTCCCTAATGAAGGTCTGGTATAGCCAAGCAAGTTTGATTGAGATGAGTGTAGGGAATCTATTAAGAAAATATCCAACAGAAAAAGGGGTTAGGCTTTGGCTTGGTTGTAACTGCAGTGTTTCATTTATGGACTCAGCAGTGATGGTAAATAATACAGAATGATCAGGGGTCATCACTGCCCTTTGGCTGGGATTATAGTTCATATAGCAATAATGGATAATCTCTGGGAATGTATGAACTTTGGGGAATTGGTACTTGGGTAAGCATGATTCCCAAAGCCTTATGTAGTCTGCATGGTTCAGGTACTGGTCTCTGTACCTGTAGTATAGTTTCAAAGGGGATTCGTGGACAGAGGTATATTTAATATGAAAATCTTTATCTGCCAATGGGAGATAGTCTAAATCCCTGTGGGGAGTAGAAATTGGCAGGACGTTTAATGCCATAGGAGCAGCCATCCTTGGTTCTTATGGATTCAAGGATTGGGGTGAAGGGTTTTCAGTGAAACTGGGGAAAACTGGTCTAATTCAACGTATTTTGGAGTCACTGGGAAACTATCTTACTGAATTACTTAGTAATCTGAATCAATTGAGTCAAGGTTCGGGAATAAAGTAGGGTTTCTTAGTGAATTTGGGTAAATACCTGGTTTGGGCTTTGAACGGAGTGATGAGCAACTGTGCACAGTTTGCAAGAAGTGCACGTCACTGAAAAGGTGGTCTGGAGTTTCAGCAGCTTCAGCAGGCTGGCAGTTGGACGTGGGTTGATGGTTGTACATGCTCTGGTGCTTGCATGGAGATCTGAGTGGTATCTTTCATGATAAAACTAAAAACAATGAATTTTTTAGTTTTACTAACAAAGTCAACTATTTTGGCAGGTACACGGAGAAAGGGACACTTGGCGTTAAGCGGGGGATGCGACGTTTTGTCGTTTAGCGGGAGGCGGTAAGCGGGATCATATTGCACTACTTTTGGGCTTGAGCAGTTTTGGGGGGAGGCTGCCCGATGCCATTCATTAGGCACCATGTAGCAGTGGGGTGAATAGTGAAACCACCCATATCAGGCGGGTAAAGGTCGACCTTTGGAGGCCACTCGATATGAGCGTCGATCGTTAGATCAAAAGAGATTAGATCATACGGTGATCGGGGTGATGATTTGATATGAAGTTCAATGGAGGGGCCCAGAGGGATTTTAATGTGGCAGGATTTAATTAATGAAGGATTATGGAGGTTTAATGATGTCGAGAGTGATTTAATTAATCGGTTAATTAATCTCTTTTATTCAGCAGTGAGCCTTGGTTATTAATTAGCTGCTGATCGACTTAATTAACCCATTAATTATTTATTAATAAATTTTATGTTTCAAACTTTCGGAGATGAGATATTAAAATTAAAGGGGTTTAATAAAATATATGGGAAAGGGTTTATTTTTCGGAAATTAATATATAAATAAAATTAGAAGTTAATATGGAAAAAGGCGGAAAAATGGATTTGAAATTTATTTACTTTTCACATGGAAACATTATAACTTAGGCTAAGTGCATTTTTGTGGGTTTTTCGTGGAAAAAAAAAAAAAAAAAAAAAAAAAAAAAAAAAAAAAAAAAAAAAAAAGGGTAAAAGTTTACACGGGGGTAATTATTGTCCCTAGGCAAATGGTGCTTTTACCTTAGGAAAGGGGATTTTTTAGGGGAAAATGAATGAACTGAAGGGGGTGAATGTTCATGAGGGTATTTTAGTACTTAGAACCTCTAAGTTATTGGGCTGAGGGTTCGGTCCCTCCAGAAGTCAGAGAAATGCTCTGAGCCCCTTTAACTTAAGGTTTGAGGTACTTTAAGATTTTTCCTTGGAAATTAGTTAAGTGAGAGATGCAGTGAATGAGGGAGGTTAATAAATTTAACTTTGTGTGCTTTGGTAAATACTCAATTATCATCCATACTTTATAAATTTGATGATGAAAGTAAATGATATGATTTAATCTAATCAATCATCATAATTCTACAACCATTCAACTACTTACCCATCTACTCATCCTACCATTTTTCTATTCTCTATTAGGGTGCACTTAAGCTGGAAAACCCTTTATCAAAACTTTTCTTTTCTTTTTACAATAGTCATCTATCTAAGTCTAACCTTAGTACATCCAAGGGCTCAGATTAAACAATTGAGCTCATTTTATTAACTCTACATATCTACTTATCTGTCAATATTACATTGTTTGGTCAATTTTTATTTCTCTATCTATAAGCATGAAACTGAAAACATGAAATAGCCAAGTTTAAGCATTTTGACTATCCATGGATTGTGGCAAAGGTAACAAGCTGCACACAACCTTTTATTCTGCATCAAAAGTAAATAGTAGTGGCATGTTGACTTGCACACTTTGATGGTCTTTTTCTTTCTTGGGGTTCATTTTTTCATCTTTTTTGACCTTATTATTCTTTTTGTCCTTTGATTTTTCTTTTAGGACATACCCTCTTTACATTTTTTAATTTTTTTAATTTAAATATGGAAAACATTTGTAGAAAGCAAAGGTTTGTACATATTATAGATTTGATCTCAGCCATTCAAAAATTATGACTCCTATTGGTATAGGAACATAATAGTGGCTCCACTTGGGGATGGTATTTCCTGGTGAAATGTCAAGAACTAGTAGATCAATGGCCTTCTGAATTATTGTGATTTTACTATGCAACTTTTTCCCTTTTACTTTGCTGCTTTATTGATATTTATGACAGTGAAACTTTTGAAGCTTAAGGCCTTCTCTTCGGGCTACAACTCCAAAACTACCATCCAATCAACACTAAACTTTTTGAAAAATAAGATATGTACGAGTGATTAGTGAAATCAGAGACTGGGATCTATATAGTGCTTAAGCATTCGACCATTAATTGGTCCTCCTTCTACTTATGCACCATCCAATTCTTTGAGGAAATAAACATTATTACCTCTGAAAGCATAAATGATGTGAGGGCATTTCCATAGGAAGTCAAACTTCCCATGTTTACCTTTTTCCTCCTTTCTTGAGTCCCATTTCAAAACTTTATCTCCTAGATAGAAATCTTTTGTCTTGGTTATTTTGTCAAAAGCTTTCTTGATTCTCTCCTGCATTTGGGATCCTCCTTGCTGCAAGTGGATTGTCTGGTTGATCCTCCTTTTAATATCATTTGGCTCAACTTGTGCTTCTTGGAGAAATTTCATTACTGGTGTTCCCAAGGAAGATGGGAAAATAGCCTCCATTCCATAGACTAGCTGATAAGGATTGGTACCAATGGATTTCTTTGTGGTTATCCTATCTGCCCACAATGCATTTACTAGCTTCTTGTTCCAGGTTTTCTTGTTGTCTTCCAACAAATTTTTGATGATATTCACTAAACTTTTATTGGAATACTCTGCTAGTCCATTTCCATGGGGATAGGAGGCTGTGGAGTGACCCAAGGTTGTATGATATTTGTTGCAGAAATCAATCATCCTCTTTGATTTAAAATTTGTTGCATTGTTTGTGATGATTTTGGTTGGACAACCGAATCTGGACAGAATGTTGGCCTCAAGGAAACCTATTATGACAGTATCAGTAGCTTGTCTTATGGGTATGGCTTCTATCCATTTTGTAAAATAATCTGTGGCAGTCAAGATCCATCTATGTTGGGCAGAGGAAGGGAGATGAATTTCACCAATGAAGTCAAGACCCCACTATTGAAATGGTGCTTCAGTGGATATTGGTTTCAAAGGTAATGGTAATAGTTTCATTTTCCCTTCAACAATCTGACATTTGTGGCATGAGGTTACAAATTTCTTTACATCAGAAAATAGAGTGGGCCAGTAAAAACCAGCTCTTAAGATCTTATCAGCTGTGGTATTCCAATGAAGATGTCCCCACAGTCACCTGCATGAAAATCCTATAATATTTTGTCAGATTCTTCATTTAACAACCAATTCAGAAGAATGCCTTCATGATTTTTCCAAAATAAAGCATTATCTTTTATGCAAAGCTCCAAAGATTTCATTGTTAGGAACCTACTTTTAATTCTGGACAACTCAGGAGGAGCTTGAAGATTTTGTAGGACATATATAATGTCAGCATACCATGGTGAGTCAGTAAAGTCCTAGCTGATCTGTGGAGTCACCATCTCCTCTTCGTTATCCAGTTCTACAATGAAATTTATGTCTAGGGCTTGACAGTTTGATTCAGCCATGAGCTTGGCTAAACCTTGGCCTTTGATCAATTTTGTAGGTTTAATTTCTAAATCATATTCTAATATGGTAGCTATTCACTTCCCTCTCTTTCCATTTGGTCCATCCTGTGTTAGAATGTCTTTGACTACAACATTGGGAACATGAGCTACTATATGAGAGTACAAGATATCAACTCTGACATCTTTAATAGCTTTGACTAGAGCAAAAGCTTTATTTTCCATTATATTATACTTTAAAGGTGCATCTCTTAGGGCTTTACTAAAGAAGGTTATTGGTTGTTCAAAACCCTGATCATTTTTCTGCAATAGGACTGCAGCAATTGTGTGTTCTGATGCGAATGAAAAAATGATGAAATCCCTATTAAACTTTGGACTGATGAGAACTGGTGTTTGTGTTAAGGCTCGCTTTATATCTTCAAAAGACCCTTTAGCCTCTAGAGTCCATTTAATAGTCGAATTTTTCTTTAACATGGTGTTTAGTAATCTAATTAGTTCAGCTAAGTTAAAGATAAATCTTCTCAAAAAGTTTATTTTATCTAAAAATGCTTGTAGTTCTCTAATGTTCCTAGGATGTGGTATCTGCAAAATGGCTTCAATTCTTGTTGGGTCAATCTAGAGACCATTTTTGGAGATAATGTGGCCTAGTAATTTTCCCTCTTCCAATCCAAATAAAGATTTTTTAGGATTCAGAGAAATTCCATACTTCCTACATTTGTTGAAGACTTGTCTGAGATGATCCAAGTGTTGTTGATCTTATTTATGTAGGTTTTAACCCTGTACAAAAATTACCTGCATACGAATTCTAAAACAAAGAAAATAAACAACGCGAGAGCATAACACATAAAACACATATGCACAGAGATTTTCCCGTGGATCCCAAAACTGGGGCTACCAGCTTGATTTTTCATTATTTTCCTGTCAATGTTACAATACATATTTATACATGCCAAAGCATCCAATACCATGGACCGAAAACCATTGCGTCCAAAACCATGGACCGAAAACCATAGGTAGGTTCGCCCAACC
>APFE031633924.1:2176-46588 GCA_000404065.3 Pinus taeda
AAGAACCATCAAGAGATTAGCAACTTGACAAAACTTGATAAAGTAACTAGACAAGGAAACTAACTAAGCAAGGAAACTTATGAAAATCAAAGCAAAAGTCAGCAGTCTAGATAAGACAACTTCAGATGCCACTAGTGTTAAAAAGAAGGAAGAGCACACTGTCCCGGGCTCCTAACAAAGCTATAAAAAACACACTGATTAGTCATGAAAAGTAAAGAAACATAAAGCAGCATAATTCAAAACTATACATTAATATACATGGCGAATTAAAGAAAAAAAAGGAATGCAGGAAAGTAAATTTAAAAGCTACTGTACAATGGTTGTAGCAGACAGGGGCCCTCCATCCACTTCAACCAATTAAAAGATCAGCCACGCAGGTAGAAACGGAACTGTCTTTTGGTATTAAATCAGCACATGATAAAACACAATGGGGAGCGTAAACTCTTTATAAACGAGTCTTCAAAACAGAGTTTACAATAGAAAAAGATTAACTTCCAAAAACTGACTAATCAACATGTAGAAATTCTTTATTTATAGCAGGTACGTCAACTGTCCTGTGCATAAACTAAGCTAACTAACAACTAGGAAAAAGACACGTTCAGCAGCACCGTGCACGGATTTAGGGAACGATCATCATGGTTTAATAAATCCGCTGTTGGATTCTTGTCCCCTGCAGTCTTCGTGCCTAAAGAAGAGGCCAGCTGTGACTTAGGTGCTGCAACTGAACACGCAGAGTCGTGCCACCGTTTGCAACCTTGCCGTTTGACCGGAGCTACTTCCACGTTGACCAGGGGTGTAGACAGCCAATTTGGCTGAACTGATAGCACACGCACAATGTACACAGTCATACAAACTTGCCCATGTGGCTCTTTCCTCTGGAGGATACCTAGAGCATAGCAAACAAGAAAATGGATGCGGAATCTGGGATTGGCTGCGGAATCAGAGACCGGCTGCGGAAACCCTGTATCAGCTGCGGAATTGCAACACTTGAACCAAAAATCTAAACCAACAGTCAATCATTAGCACACTTAGCAAATCATGTTAAAAAGTCCTATAATGCAATGAATTGAACAAGTTGATGAAGGAAATGATGACAAAAGAAGGAAATGAGTAGGAAAAGGCTGTTGGGAGGATGGGTAAATGAGTGCAGGTTTGAGGCTCAACAACTATATATTATCGCCAATCATTACGGAGCTAGTGACAGTGACGACATGAGACTCTCTATTTATGGCAAATGTCTTATCCCCGAACTTCCATCAAATCACCGCAGTCCCTTACGTATTAACGCGATGTAACTTTAGAACTCGATTTCAGTAATAGGTTGTTTTTGTAAGCATGGCATATTGCCATACGCTGTTCCATAAATAACTCGCGGCAGAACAGATGCTGCTCCTTTATTTGACGGCTAGGACAACCTATCACATTGCGGGTGGGAAGGTAACCTCATCATTCCCCAGAGCACGTGTCAGTCCGTTATTTGATAAATTGTGTACTCGGGCACAGCACGGCTCAACAGTATTATATTTTTCTATTTTTGTTTTCTTCTGCATGAGATGTTGTTCGAATCCATTCCCACTGCATACGCCATAGCATTAGAATTTGAACGAGTAATACGCCATTAGATTCTCTGCGATTCAACAAACAATTGTTGTTCCTTTGAGAATTTGCAGTGAAACTATGGGAGGAAGGTCAGTTCACCGAGAACTACAAGTATTAACTGTTTCGGCTGCAGCCCGAAGAATCCTAAAGAAAGCAGGATGGTCGACCTTTCTCAACCACCTGAAGGAGTCCAATGAAACAATAGTGATTGAATTTTTACAGAATTTGCAGAAAGACTACTCCACAGTAAGAGGAAGGCGAATAGCAATCACCGATGACATAATAGAAAGAATATGGGGACTACCAGTCACTTGACCAGTATAGATGATAAAGAAGGAAAGGCTGCAGAAGATTTTAGAAATCTTTCAGGACGAGGGCCAGAGCTTGGCAATTCGAGGAAAGGGGGTACTTCCAGCAACGCTAAGGAAGCCATGGGCGTAATTAGCAAAAATCATCCAAAGCTACATCATCTGTGAAGGCAGAAAAGACGTGGTAAGACCACGACATCTTAAACTCATAGTTGTCTTAAAAAAAAAACGTTCTCTGAATTTACCTTCATTGTTGAATTCACTACTGCATGATGTTGCACGAAGCATGAAAATGGCACAACACGTAGAATCAGTCGTTAGCCACCACGGATTGATTCGGTTGATAGTTAATTATAGTCTCATCCAGCGGCAGAGCAACTGGGAAGAACTAATTATCATCATCAATGGAGGGACAGCCACATCTGGATGCTCGAAAAAATGAAAACAAGTTGCTAGCACATCCCAACGTTCAGAAAAATGGAAGCAGGACACTTGCACAAAGAAGCAACCTGAAAAATGCTCTAAAAACATAAACATGACACCAGTACACCCGAACAACTAGAAAAACGCAGAAAATTGGCACGGCTCGCATGGCTACGGGGAGGGCTGGAGAAGCCCCAGGAAGGCACGAGCCAAGCAATAGAAATCGAAGATGAGCAATTTGCAGAGGCAGAAATGGAAGAAGAAGACAATGAGGAAGCAGAGCAGGCTACAGAGACAAAAACGGAAGAAGAAAATGACGAGGAAGCAGAGCAGTCTGCAGAGACAGAAACGGAAGAAGAAGACATCGAGGAAGCAGAGCAGTCTGCAGAGGCAGAAACAGAAGAAGAAGAAGAGGAGGCAGAGAAATCTGTAGAGAGAGAAGAAGAAAAGGATGAGAAATCTGAAGAGGAAGGGTACGAGAAAAAAGAAGTCGAGCAGTCCGAGCAGGAGGAAGGAATGGAACAGCAAGAAGGTAGCCCATTACAAGACCCATTAGGGGAAGATGAATTGGCCAACATTCAGGCCAATATGGGTGAATATGGCCAGCCCCTGAGTCCATCAAACCTCCATGCCGTAGAGAAACCCCAGGAGAAAGATGCACCTGAGGACTCGCATGCAGAAGAGGCAGGAGTAGAAAATTTGTCCGTTTATAATGAGAAGATATCAGAAAACGCTGAGCGGGAACAACCTATTCCTAATCAGAAGGCACCAGAAGGAAGTCCGGAGGAAATAAGGGCAGAAGAAGAATCAGCCCAAGAAATAACAGAGCCAAGTAAGGTTCTTACCCCGGAACAGCCACCACAGGGAGAAAATCAGGAAGTTAGCCACAGTCCAGACCACAGCGAACAACCTGCTATTCCTTCTGAAAAGATGATGGAAATAAGGGAATTACGAAAGGAACAGTAGAGATTGTTGAACATAATAGTCCAGCTTCATCAGTAGATTAGGGTTCTAAAGGTGAGGCAAAGGGTAAAAGGAACTTCAAGGAGGAAAGGTCTGACCACACCAGTAAAATCCCTTAAGGGCAAGAGGCAGAGGACCAGAATCCATCCCACTCCTCAAAACCCTGACAAAAGCCAAACTACTGTTCCAAATGAAGCTGAAAAGCAGATTGTTGTTCCAATTGAAAAAGAACAACAGTGGGCTCGAGTTCATGTTAAAATTAAAACGGATGAAAAGATGGTTTAGACAGAGGCACCACCTTCTGGAGTAATAAGGGTTCTGAACTCGAAGTAGCACAATAAGAAAGTTCAAGTAAAGCTCCCGGCCTCTAGGACTGCATGGAAGAAGAATTTGAAAATGATAACCCTTCACAAAAATTTGAAGCAGGCCTAGCAAGAAGCAGAAAAGCTTAGGGAGAAAATGGTCCCCAGAGAAAAATATGAAGAACTACAGCAACAGCTAAGGAACGTCAACTTATCTGAAAGCCATGCTTTCGAAGGATGGCGAAGGGAACAAGAGAAATTTGGAAAGGTAACTCATATATTAGATGTAATTATCAAACATATGGATACCTTGTGTTCCCTATACAATGGCGTCCTAGCATGAGAGCCCCTGCCAAGAACTATGCCCTATTTCTAATGGAAAGATTGAAAATAAAGGCTATTAAAGCAGGTGCTCCCATACAAATTAACACTACAAATGATTTTATAAATTGATGTAAACATTATGGGGTAAAAGTGAAAAGTTTATTATAGAGCAGCGCGGCGATTGGGAGTAGCGCGAGCAGCCAGAGCCAACCTGCGGATCGGCCCAGCAACGTAGCGATCTGGGCCTTCGCCTCAGCCATGGTCCCCCTGGATTCAACTCAGGAGGATCCTGAGAAATCCTTCTTAGATCTGGTAAAATCTCTCCCTCCTCTATGCCCCAGACCTGTAATCTCGAAATTCGTAAAGAAACTTGATGTTCTTTAGGAAGTCCAGCTTCCCCCAACTCTTCCTTGCATGGAAGCACTCTCCTTGGCTAAGAAAGGACTCATCGGGCAATTTACTGGGTTATGGCCATCACCAAGAACTATGCAAAGATGGGTAGAACGCCACTGGTCTGACAAGATCCCGAGGAAAATATCAGTAAGATTTTGTGGGAAAGGCTATTACACATTTCACTTTGAATCTAAAGCAGACAAGGATCTGATCTTTAAAAGTGCAAAGTTTATTGTGTGAATTTTACTTGCATAACCTTGTACTAGAACAAGAGACCGAACTGAACCCTAGCCCTTTTGTTGGGGACATTCAATTGCAAGCATTTATCTCATTTGCAGTCAATCAAATTAAATGGCTCAAAGCCTACAACGATTTTCAAAGAAAAGAAAATGGATTAGATCTATGGGTAAGAGCTGAGCCTAGGGACCCAGAACAGTTATGGAGGACACATAGAAATCTCATGAAGGCTCCAAGAGTGATTGAAGCATTAGGACCCATGCATGAAGCAATCATTCGACGGGGACTTGAATACTTTTCCTCTATTAAAGACCCTGCCATTGAAGCAGCTAAATTTTGATATCGAATATCTAATCCGAACATCCAGCTCAGAGAACCATTTAAGTATGAGAATTTTAAACTTTCTGCTAACCAATTCCCCCACTATGGTGAAATTGTTTTGAGGGCAGGGCCATCCTGGTTAGGATATAGGTTCCAAAGTCCAATCATTTGGCATCCTGCACTTGGATACCAAGCCCTATATGAGGTGCCTGAGGGCCAGACAGGCCATTTCTTTGATCACTTAGTTTCGCATCACGGCTGTAGGCCCTCACACGAGATTCCATCTCCAACCTACTCACTCACTGCTTTGGATGTCAACTACAATGTTTTCATGAGGCCATGAAAAAGGGTAAGCTGGGGGGTGTGTGGAGTATCAAAGAAGGTATGTTTCGATGGTTATTTCAGTATCTTTTTATTAGAACTTATAAGCCTTTTGCATTAGAGACTTAGACAATAATAAGGATTTATAACGAAACACGTGAGATTAATAGAAAACACTGATAATTGCCATTCCTATGTGTAGGAGGGAGGAAAAATGGAAAATAGCCATCCTAAAGGAAAAGAAAAAGATGAACTAACTGCTGCCCCTTTGATGAGAGACCGCGTGCAAACCAGATCAAAACAGACCAACCCAGAAAAGGAAGCGGAGATACCATCTCGGAGCATAAAAGGAAAGAAGTGACTCGGGATTAATGATTCTGCGAATCCCTCAGGATCTTAGATCTTGAGGGATCGCTATTTTATCTATTTCTGCATCCAAATATCTCCATCATCATCCTTATATAAGGGATAATGTTGATTGGCTAGGGGAGGACTTTTATATAATTTCTTTTAAGAAAGATCAAGACTATGATCTTTATGTTCTGTTAAAGACTTGAGTTACTGTAATTCTACTTCATGCATTAATACAGACTTGGTTACTCTTTTATCTTTGAGCCTAGATCAATCTTAAGCTCTGTACCACTGGAGGCTAAGGGCCCAGCCCTGGAGGACACTTGCTCTTGTACCATTATGCATGGTTTCTGTGTGGTTTGTTTATAGACGTGATCTGGTAATCTGTTGTGTTTTAAGAACGTTTATATTACATGCTCTGTTATGTTTAACTCATTTAATGTTCCTGCAAACAAAAGTCTTATATTGACGCTACATCATGTTACCAATCCTTTAAGTGTTGATTAATCTCTAGAGGATACTGTCATTCCATTACAGAGTTTTATGCGATTGTGCTTTAGCATTACAACATTTAACTATTTTCGTCTTGAGATGCCATCGTATGCCTTTATTTAGAGCGATAACAGAACCAAATTAAGCATGTTGTGTTTATATGGTTTTTAGTATTATTTCATCTTGGATCCATAGGTAGTGTTGTTCCATAATATGTGTACATCTTTAAGAGTGAAGTATTGATGTTTGGATTAGTGTGATTAAATAGAGCTACAGCTTGACGAACTTGGTTACTGCTTATTTCTCACTTGTTGTTCCTTTTCAGTTGCTGTTCCATCTCTGAATTGTTGTTCCATTTCTGAATTGTTGTTCCATTTTAGTTGTTGTTCCATTTCTGAATTATTGTTCCATTTCAGTTGCTGTTCCATTTGAAGATTGCTGAGTTGCTGTTTTATTTACTTGCCATTTCTTATTTGTTAAGGACGGTCTCAGGTTGTAGTGAGCATCGGCATCTGCTACCTGGCTCCCAGACCTCTGATCTGCTCCCATCAGTTATGAAAAGGATGGGTTACTGCTACCGAACCCTTGACTGATGTGTTGTTCTATTTCATTACTATTTTCTTTACTTGTTGTTTCATTTCTATTCATTAAGGACGATCTCAGGTTGTAGTGAGCATTAGCATCTGCTACCTGGCTCCCAGATCTCGGATCTGTTCTCATCAGTACGAAAAGGATGGGTTATTGCTACCGAACCTTTGGCTGATGCATTTCTTGGTGTGATTTAGCCTTTTGAAGTAGTTAAGTTGTAGACACGCATCAATTTACTTTTGTAGTTTTAGAAGCTGTACTACGAGCATTACTCTGACAAATGCTAAGCCTCATACTGCAACACTCTTTGAAATAGCAAGACGTTCCCAGATTGACATATTAATGTGAGGTAACTAGAGGTGAAAGAGACCCTTTTTATAGCTCTACAACCACCTTATGGTTTTCAACAACTCCAAGGGAAAACTCAATTTTCCCCATACCAAAATTATAAAAAACAATAGGTTAACACTTATCAAAATTTCTACCAACCATATGTTGCTCCTGTGGGTCAGGTTGGTAATTAGTGGAATGCAGGGGTCAAATCCAGGGTCAACCATCTAGTTACAACTATAACCCCTATGGACAAAGTCCCTACGGAAAAGACCCCTACAGGGCAAATACGTCTAGAAAAAATCAACGGGGGAAACAGGGAACTGGATGGAACTCTGGTGTTGTTTCTTATGCATGACCTTAGATGTCCTTCAACCCTTAATTACCCTTTTCCGCAACGTTGGAATTATCGGACATTTCCAAACTATCGAATGATCCTATTCTTCATAATCCGTATTGGCCACCCGTTCCAACTAAGATTCCCGGTGACTGTCCCAAATTCGATGGTAAAGCTAGAGAAGATCCCCAAGCTCATGTCATGATTTATCACCTATGGTGTTCGTCAAATTCATGGCTTGATGACTCAATTTGTGTCCACCTATTTCAACGGACTCTCACTGGCTCTACTTCCAAACGGTATATTGAGTTGGCTCATGGAACTTTTCAGAACTTTAACTCATTGGCTATGGCATTTTTAACTCACTTTCAATTGCCAATTCGATATGAAACAGGCACACACCTCCTAACATCTTTGAAACAGAACACGGCTACACATATCTCTGATCACATTCATGAATGGAGACGTCATCACCATTTAATTAAGTTCTGGATCCCCGACCAAATTCTGATCGACTGGTTTATGACCATGTTCATTGGTCTGATAGCCGAGGACATTGCTATGGGGGCATGTGTAACTGAAGATCAGGCCATTGCGTGTGCTCAATACCTTGACTTGGTTTATTCCCACTCTAGTACGTTATGATATTTTTCCAGATGCTCCATGACCTAGAACTTCCCAAGTCCCATCAACACCATCCAATTATTGGTGTCATCAGTTCTGTTAACACATCCTCTCGAAAAGCTCCTGCCAACAATGCGAAGAAAAAATCTAATGCTCCAAATGAAAATGCTTCCTATGCTTCATCTAATTCTGGTAAGACTTCTAAGGTTAACATTGTTCAATCCACCTCGGTGAAAAAAACCTTGAAAGGTAAGAAGAAGGGAAAAGGAAATAATAAAGCTGATCAACCTAAGTAGGATTACCCTAAGCCTCTGACCGAGGAAGGTGCCAAATGCAAACCTAAGTGTCCTTGTCTTATTTATGATGAGGATCACTATACTAAAGACTGCCCGAGGTGTTATAAGGTTAGTCGTTTGTTAAAAGCTGCCCCTAGGACTCCTACTCTACTCAAAGAGCCTTTTCCCTCCCATCAGACTCAAATGGTCGCTGATCCTTCTCAATCCTCTTCTCCCTTCGGCTCTCAAGTTTTTATGGCTGGGAAGATCCCCATCCATATCAGTACATGATCAAAAGAGTATCCTTCACCCATCGGGAAGGGAATAGAGGTCCCCTCTAGTGTTTGTCCGTCTAGTTCAGGTCTACTCCATATCAAGCGACCTAGTACTTAGACAGTCATTCAACCTCCTCATAAAGGAGTACTCTAGAAGTCTTCTTACAACCCTAATGCTTATGTTGCTCAACATTATAGCATCATTGAGGAATTAGCCCAAGCTTCCTCGGCTATGTTTGCATTAGAAGTCCTCCAGAGCTGTCCCTCCCAGAGGAAGTCATTGCTATCGGCCATTGGTGGCATTGACCCGATTGGCTCGGAGTTGATCACTTTTGACCTGGAAAATCATGTACCGAGACTGCCTCACCAAATAGCCTTTGTTATTCAAGTCATCATGAATTGTAAGACTACTTACCGTGCTATTATTGATGAAGGCACTTCTAGTTGCATTATGTATGTTGCTTGCTGGAAGGCTATCGGTTATCCAACCCTGAGTGAGTATCCCAATACCATGGAAGCCTTTGATAGGAGAGATTCCCGTCCTTATAGTATACTCCCACGTTTGATTATTACTTTGGAAGGGAAGACGGTCGAAGTTGAGGTCGAAGTTGTTGGTACCAATTTGACTTGCAACCTCCTTTTAGGAGGAAGCTAGACCTATGCCGTGTGAGTCATGGCCTCATCTCTATTTCGTGTCCTTCATTTTCACCATCAAGGGAATACTGTCACAGTAGACCAATTTTCCTTCTTCGCATCTTCTTATTCCTTTCGCAACATGCCTTTCGTAGAGCATACCTCAGTTCTGTATGAGAGTGTGGGAGTTGGACATTTTAAAGATCCTGCCATCATGGACGTTTTTACATTCCTGCCTCCAAACATCACTCCTGTCAATATGATTTCTATTCATTCTGATCCATGGGTTCTTCCTCCCAATGATCGAATAGAATCTTGGGGTGATGTCATGCCATTGAGTCCTACTGAGCTCAACTACATCGAAATTGTTTCTGCATCGGCTTCTTTTTCTTAATCTACTCCTTTGAGTAGGGCTCTCGACTCGTAGGTCCAATCCCCTTCGCTCGAAGATGGTGTTTCTTCGGACCCCTTATAGGAAGTCTTTCCTTCAGATGAAGCGATTATTGAGACTATGTCTTTTGAGGAACCCCCTGGTCTGATCATCATCATCGTTCCTCGTTTCTCCCTACCCTTGGGGCTATGCTTACTTGTCTTGAGTGGTTTGCTTCCTGTCTCCCTTCCCAACCCCTTCAGACACCTATAAAAGTCCATCAAGTTTTCTCTAAAGGCAATAAGGGGAATATTATGCAAACTCAACCTATCGACATCTCTGTTAATCCAGGGGTTGTCGAGCATATTCACGTCGAAGTAATCTGTACTTCAGAGGAGATTCAACTTTATATTGATCTTTTTCGAGAATTTCGTGATGTTTTGCCTTCGTCATATGAAGAGATGCCCGACATCGTTCCTAGCATTGTGGTGCATGAAATACCTACGTATCCAGGTGTTAAACCTGTTTGGTAGCGTTTACACACCGTGCACCCCTAAAAGGCTGCAACTATCAAAGTGGTAGTTGAGAAGCTCTTAAAACTAGTTTTATTTACCCTATCCCGCATACAGATTGGGTTTCTGATATTATCCTTGTGACCAAGAAATAGGGCACTATTAGGGTATGTGTTGATTATCGCGACATTAGGTGTGCTTGTCCCAAAGATAATTTCCCCACACCTTTCATTGACCAACTCATTCATGAGTGTGTTGGGAGAAAAATTTGTTCATTCATGGATGGCTTCTCTGGTTACAACCAGATCAATATATCACCTGCAGATGAACACAACACCACCTTTGCCTGTCCATGGGGTACTTTCACCTATAAGAAACTCCCTTCTAGTTTAAAAAATGTCAGTGCTACCTTCCAACGTACGATGTATTATGCGTTTTACAATATTCGGCACATTGTACAGCCTTACCTAGATGACCTCCCAGCTCATTTAGCAAAGTGCCAGGACCTTCCAAAACACCTTTGTGAAATCTCTCTTTGCTGTTGGCCCTATCATATTTGCCTTAACCCACATAAATGTGTCTTCTGCATTGAATCTGATAGACTTGTTGGTTTTGTCGTCTCCAAAGAGGGCATCCGCTTGGATCCCCTCAAGGTCGAAGCTATCTTGAATCTTCCTCCCCCTGCTTCTTTGCAACAATTGCAGAGTTTGCAGGGTAAAGCTAATTTTTTACACCGTTTTATTCCAAACTATGTTGAAGTAGCCAGAGGTTATACACGGCTATTAAAATGGGATACCCCTTTTGTCTCGGATGCCGTTGCACAAGAGTCATTCGAGCAGCTCAAGGCGCTCCTTGTTTCTGCTCCATTGTTACATCTACCTAATTATCACTGTGACTATACTCTTTATTTAGCCACCGCCAACACTACTATCGGAATGGTTCTAGTTCAAGACAACGATGATGGTACTAAGCACATTGTATACTATCTCAACTGCAATCTACTTGATGTGGAAACTTGATATGCCTATGTCGAGAAGTTGGCCTTGTCTGTCGTTCATGCTGTCAAACGTTTTTGTCACTATATATTGTTGCGCACCTCAACGGTGATTTCTGATTGCCACTCGATGACGTACATCTTTTCACGTTAGTCACTGGGAGGAAAATACTCAAAATGGATTGTCATTCTTCAAGAGTTTGACTTGGATATTACTACAGCCAAGTCAAAGAAATCCCTTGTTTTTGCTGAGTTGCTCTACTCCCTACCATCTGCAACTACACCCTCTCACTCAGAGGACCGTATTCTTGAGGAGTCTCAGTTTTTTATTAGAACCCTTGATCCAAGGTACGGGGATATTATTGTCTACCTTCAGATGTCCTCCTTTCGTTCTGATTTATCTAAGGATGCTCAGTGACGTATTCGCCATCATTCTCAACCCTATTGCATTATTGGGGACACCTTGTATCGGGTCAGTGTTGAATCTGTTCTCCAGCGTTGTTTGACGTTCAAGGAAGCTGAACGAATCGTCAATGATAGCCAATCTGGTGCTTGAGGAGGTCATATGTCCAGATATTCTATTGCTCAAAAGATCCTCTATGCTAGTTATTTTTGGCCGTCTATATTCAAGGATTGCATTCTCACTGTCCACTCTTATCATGCGTGCCAAATCTACCAATGGAAGTTTCGTACACCCCTTGCTCCTTTGCAACCTGTCATTACCATCAACCCTTTTTCCAAATGGGGCATTGATTATATGACCTGTAAACCTTGCTTGGCTGGGGGGCATGGGTGTATCATCATTGCCATTGATTATTTCACGAAATGGGCTGAGGTGATGCCTACACTATCTAATGACGGTAAGACAGTGGCACAATTTTTATTTAATCATGTCATTCCACGTTTCAGAGTCCTTCAGGATATCGTCACTGATCACGGTTCTCATTTCCGTAATCATATGATGACCGAGTTAACAACCGAGCTAGGCTTGTGGCATGATAGTTCGACACCATATTATCCTCAAGCAAATGGCCACGTAGAAGCTCTCAACAAAGTGTTGGTCATGATGCTTCAACGCACCATTGGCATGCACAAGTCCAACTTTCATCTGATGTTGTTTTCTACCTTATGGGCCTACCGAACTTCCACGAAAGATGCCACCGGATTCATCCCGTTCCAATTAGTTTACAGTATGGAGTCCACTCTTCCAATTGAGTGTGAAATCCCTTCTCTTAAATTAGTCGTTGAATTGCTCGTGAACACTACTCTAGTAGAACATTTTCTTTACCTAGAATGGTTAGATGAGACCCGTCGACTAGCCTTTCTAGTTATTGAAGTGTAGAAGAAAAGAGTGAAAACTCACTTCGACCAAACTGTTCATCCCCGTTCTTTTGTTGAAGGAGATCTATTCCTACTCTATGATCAAGTGAATGATAAACTGGGGGCAGGAAAATTTGAGCCTATGTGGTCTGGGCCCTACATTGTGAAACATGTTTTGCAAAAAGGGGCTTATGAGTTGATCGATTACGAAAGGAATCCTCTAGATAAGCCACGAAATGGGCTTTATCTGAAAAAATATTATGCATGAATCCCGTGCATCTGATTTGTACATACGTGTGTTTTCAGGATGTGTGTTTGCTTGTATGGTTTGTTCTGTAGGCGTAATCACCACTTATTGTGTCTTTTTACTTCCTTTTCAGATGTCTGCCACACCTTACGTTGGTTTTGTTGATGGTGCCTTCCATAGTACCCAAAATCTTTCCTTTATGGCATGGGTGATCTACGATCCTCACAGTGATTTGGTAGACCTTCAGGGCATTTGTCTAGGTTGCACCACAAACAATGTCACTAAATACAATACTATTATTGAGTTACTGATCGAGGCAGTTAACCTCGATATTCATGCATTGATTGTGAATCTGGATTCTCAACTTGTTGTCCACCAACTCAACGGGCATTATTCCGTCACAGATCACCAAATTTTAAGGTTGTATTTACATGTTAAATTATTGGAAATAAGTTTTGATTTTATTACATATCAACACATTCCAAGAAGATTAAACGCATTAACTGATGCATTAGAAAATTATGTATTAGACAGACATTTATGCAACATGTAATCAAACATTGTATAGAATCAAACACAATAATGAACCATAAGATAGCATGTATATATATATTTATTATATTATATATTTTATATATATCTGTGTGTGTGTGTGTGTGTTTTTCATGTGGCACACTGAGGTGCTCAAACAATAAGTGTATATGTCAAAAAATAGAGTCTGTGTACGTCCAAGACACATGTCTCTCAAAAAATCAGTAGGAAGGAAAACCTAGGCATCCACTGTGGTGGGTTATGCTCTCTGTAGCACACCACGACTCATGCAACTTGTCTCAAGAGTCTATGCACCCTAGTTAGCACTCCTACTGTATGCATCTGATACTCTATGGGGACCTCTTCGATCCCCCTCTAATCTGGGATCCCCTCTGTCAGGCCCTCAAGATTACAGGCTACTGTATCCACTAAAACGCCAGCTGGGGGAACCAAGGCTAGCTCGATGATGCCTTGTGGATCCCTCTGTGCCTCTGGAACTAGTCCCACAGGCCTCTCTCATCCCACATCTACAAATAACATCATTAAGACATATGCATGAAAA
The DNA here is from genome assembly GCA_000404065.3 of Pinus taeda. Taxonomy (NCBI): domain Eukaryota; kingdom Viridiplantae; phylum Streptophyta; class Pinopsida; order Pinales; family Pinaceae; genus Pinus; species Pinus taeda. Next base: position 15,809 of record APFE031633924.1, read on the forward strand.
ATTCTTAAAACATCATAGAAAACAAAATATAAAAAATAGTGTGATCAAGTGTTGTACCTCCATCATCCCACTGCTCACTAGCAAGCAACATCATGTCACGATCCCCAAAAAAATCCATTCCTACGTAGGGCCAATCCTCGACAAAGATTGTCTGGTGATCTAGCCACTCTCGGAATAATGTCCCCCATGACATTGGTTAGCCGCCACCCCCTCGCGGCATAACATGTGCTCAGTGAGTGATCCAGGTCTCCCGCGGTCTCGGTCTATTTAATTCCATGTCCTGTAACTGAAGTGATGGCACTCACTCTAGCATGAGCAGGATTATGATAGAGCCATAACCAAACTGCTTTGCCTCCCCATGACAGCACTTGGTGAGCTGCCTCTTCATGTTAACGGTTACTGCTTCAGCCCAGTTGTACATGGTACGGTTAAGGCAATCAACAGCTAACCGAAGGTGCATCTTTGTTGCCTCGTGTTTGGATTGGGAGCCTGCTGCTCTCGTCACCATAAATAGAACCGAATGAAGAATTAGATCTTCTACTATTGGAATCGCCAATTTCCCACTAGAGCTTCATTTACGTGCCCCTAGGCACACCCTTGCTATCAACATGTCCAGTGACTCGCCACTGGTTTGTTGCCCCTCTAAAATTGGCCTCTTGCCACAATAGGACAATCTAGTCAAGAAATATATACCCATAGCATCAAATTCAATGTCTTTGCCTCAGATAATGAACTTTCTATCCGTTAGGTTCAAAGCACGAATTAGCAACTCTAAGAAGTTAGGTTGAGCCCGAAGATGTGGAGTGAGGAAGAATTTTAGTAGTCCACAAGCAAGTAAAGCTCTTCGTCACCCGGGATCGTTGAACTCTTGTTCGTCGTTGATATCATGAGCTCTTTCTTGCCATACAAATGCCATGATGCCATACATTAAAGGAAATATGAATTATAACCTTTTTTACAAATTTAAATTCATAAATTATAAAGAATTTCAACATTATGCATCGTCGCAGCTGTTTTACAAATAGTGGTGACTACTCAAGTTCAACAAATCATTTTCCCCTAGTTTGGCACGAGAGTACATCAAGCTCTTGCGATGATCCTGAAGGTTGTGTGTTTTACCACACTCGATCATCGCTAATCCGAGCGGATTCTCCGCGACAACCGTGAGGTGGACTTAGATTTGAAAATCCACCTAAAACCACCTAACTAACACCAAATTGCATGAAAAAAATCATTGAAATGCAGCGGAGGGGGGAATGTACTTACTTGAAGAAATTTTTAGGTGAAACCATGGAACGTTGATGCTGGGATCGACTTCCCAAGTCCACTCAAGTTGATGCTCCAAAATGCCAAAGGTAAAAATGCACAATGTAAATGGTAAAAAATAGAATTACCACATCCGTTTTCATAGCTTTTTTGAAAAAAATAGAAATTAAACTTTAGGGTGTGGGTTTTTTTCATTTATATTGGGTTTTTAATTAGTGTTTTTGGGGTGTTTTGACCTTATTTCTACATATATAATCTATTTATGTTGAATGAATCTTATGGTGTAATTTTTTGTGCAGAAATAGGAATGGCTAGCTCATATACACTTGGTCTATATTTTCCGCAAAGTCCTCTTTAAGCTCTTTTCCGACTTAAAAGACAAAAATTCTATCGACTTATTCCTTTTGAAACGTTAAACAAAATAAGAGGCAGTCCACTTTCAGCTCTTTTCCAACTGTATAAATGTCAAAATATTTCTGGACTTTTGTTGTTTCAAGTTCGATATTGGTTATGAAATGACGTGTTTTTAATCGCTTTTCTACTTTTTCCGATCGAAGGAAATAATGACGAACCCCTTGATCATAATGGTCAAGTGCTTCTCTCGAGTATTATTTTATACTTTTTTGGGCTCGAGGGACACAAATCTACGAAAAAGGACCCCACTGGAGTTGTCTTTTCCGTGTCTTTTTCAAACTCTCTAAACATGAAAAATACTCTGAGTTTTACCTATGTCGGACTCATTAAACCCTGATGACGTTGGACTGATCACCATGACGAGACTCAAGCTTCTCCTCCCTAGGTCTTGTTACACTATTACTAGGTTGGATTCGACCAAATGTTGAACTTATTTTTCAAGCATATGCTATCCCCTTCAAGCTTGTTTTCAAAAATAATTTGGGTACTCACCAGTAATGATGGGGGAAAATTTGGAAACCATCATGGGTTATCTACAGAAACTACTCACTCTTAAACATCGACACTTTTGCTTCTTGTCGGGTTGGGATATCCATACATCGTCATTTGGCCTTCCATGGTTCTGGGTTGCCATTTTTCCTCATTCCATCTGATCCATGTTGCCACCATCAAGCCTCTGATCCTTTGGGATCAAAATGCTGCCACTCCACCGAGTCGTGTCACCGGTATGTTCAAGAGTATAATCCTTCTGCAACTCACATCCTGACCTCCTCCTCTGATATTCTGTTTTACCATCTACCACTTGTTCCTTATCTCATGTCGTTGATGGGGGAGACATCATGGTCCTCCTGTGACGGATCGTGTCATGTCGACACCATCTCATTATCCAGGAGATTGATCTAGAGATGCCCTTCAGTACCTTGGAGCTTGCATGCCTCAATGGCAAGTTCTTTGGACCTGACGACAGGCTTTCATCATTGGTCTTCGATTGGGTGATTCCACGGGTGTTCAACTTCAGCTCATTTTTCACACCTAGTGGATTGTACTAGACAGTACCTTGAGAGCCATTAACATTATTGATGGTTTCTCTCATGCTTGTTAACAATATTCGTCAATGACTGGTAATCAAGAAACTTTATATCATGTTCGACTTCAGCACACCTATTCCCATGATAGATTTTGTACTATGATAAGTTGGGATTCAAGACCCCGAACTAAGATTACATATGTTTAGGCTGCGTGGATGGGTTCGTGATTACATATATGACTCTTGATGGATGGTTGTGACCATGCTTGAGTCTTCATGGATAGCTGTGACCATACCTTTGTCATCATTATGGTCTTATCAACTGGGTGGCTACATCCATACCATAGACCAAGTCTCATATGTCTTATGGATGGTTGCGCCCATGCCTAGACTATACGTATGTCACTATCATAGATATCAGTTGTACTTGTGCCTGTAAGCTCTTCAAGGTGGTTCCAATTTAGACAGTTTCGTAAAGCATTTCACCCCTCCAACTTTTTCGGGCTTCACGCTTTAGGGGGCATCTGTTACACAGTAATTTGTCACTATCCTCATTTTCAGCCGTTTTTTTCTGTCATGTGTTAAATCAACATGTTCATATCTTCCCACTGATGCAAGAAGATTAAGAAAATGCTCTTTGTTGCTGCATATTGACCCTCATTCCCTAAGTTTCTTCCTTGTCACGAGTAAACCCTTAATATATGCGATGTTCCCATGTCCATAACAGTCTAATCGCGACTCCATCACCAATGTACATCTGTTTCCTGTGAAGGTCGGATTTCTAGACCCAACGCGAGGTTATGAGTTTTGTCTTATGATGACAAGTCTGTGTGTATTGCCTCCTCATGATGCTATCGCAAATAATTAGTTTATGTCCCGTGACGATCCAGATTGGGCGAATTCGTTTCAAGAGTCGGCCTTCTCGATGTCTCCAAACTTGGTTGTTTGCAAAGTTTGGGTTACCCTTCCTCCTCTGGTATAGTAGTTGTACTTGATCCATTCCGTACTCTCTGATTTACACAGTCAAAGTTATTTCCCTTCCTGTTCGCAATGGATGATTTCCAAGTTTCCAGACTATGCGTAGTTCTCCTCACCCAGTCCACCTAGTGATAAGTTCCTGCAGTACTTTTACAGCCTTGCCGTCGTGCAACAGCTTCATGCATGTCTCTAGAAAGGTAGTGAGCATTTAAGAATCCATCCCTGGTTCTAGTTGATCCTTACTACCTAAAGTGGAGGCCTCCGTGAAGCTCTTCTTAGCTTCCATGAATGTCTCCTTCTCATGCTCCAAATCAAATTTAGGTTCCTTTGTAGGAGCTTTGCAAACCCACGCACTTTCTTCTGGCTACTTACCTTTTCCATCTTCGGTTGTGATACCACTTCGAAGAACTATGATTACATTTGGGTCCTCTTCGCACGGCTCAGACCTCATCATTAATAGGTTCTGAGCTGCGGAAGGTTGGAGTACTTCTTTATGGTGCAACCTCAATATTAGTGTAGGGGAGTCCTCTGTCTCATGATTAAATTGAGTAGAGTATAAACATGATGCTCTCATCGAATTCTTACAATCACAAGCATAGTGCCCTAGCCCTTTGCAATTGTAACAAATTAGTTGTCTATGAACCCTTCCTCGTACTATTCCACCTCCGCCTCGTTTGCACCCCTGAAATCCAGCACACGCCATGCCTGTATTTGGATTGAGGGCTCGCGTTTTGATATGTACTATATAGGCAGGAGTCTAGTCCATCATCAACTCGTAACTTCTATAGGTGCACTCATCATGGCCTACGGACCTATAGAAATTATAGAACAATTGTTGGGACGTCTGCGTATACTTCTGTAATAGGTGACAATTATCTGTAGTGTGCTTTCCTCCTATCTGACAAATCACGCACCATAATGCAAGTACCATGCTCTATCCTTCTTGTGCCTCTAGTCTTAACAACATCGGCCCTCCTCCCGCCAAGTAATTCAGGAAAACTAGACAGTGGTCCTTGTCATGCCCCTGGCCTTTGCATTTTATGCACCATACCTCCTTACGTGCCTCTGACCAAGTTGCTCTATCCTATTTCAAACTATGCATTTCCATAAACAAGTTTTCTAGTTGCATGTGGATTTGTTCGACTCCCAGACTAGGATCTTATATTGGGGTCTCATGAAATATCATTGCAATCTCCAAAGCTTTGGCCTGGGTGGATAGCTTTTGTTGTGACAATGCCATCCTTAAATGTAGTGTTAGTGATGATACAAACTATGCATGGCATTGTCCATCCATCAAGATGTTGGCTTCACGAATCATACTCTTCAGTCTTTGGTCCAGAGCCCATGGCATCTCACCTAGAAGCCTCATGATTTCCTTAGACCCAATAATCGATTGTGTCTCTAATTTTGGTCTGCTAAATTCCTTATTCAACACGACCAGGATATCTGCAATCCCTGCATTTGGATGGTCATTAGAATGCTTAATGTACTAGGTTAGTGCGTGATCCTACAATGTACTTACCAACATGTCCTTTTTTATATTGTCATCCACGACTCCTTGTGCTTCCCATACAACCTGTTATCACCCTAAAATCTTTGTCTCTAAGGTTTGGAAAGTTGCCTTGTTTCTAGTCATAGTCTTATAAGTTTTGAGTCTCAATAGTGTCATTCTCATTTACAAACCCTCTTTCTATTCATAATTTTAAAGGGTCTCTAGGTCATTTCATGCTTTAAGGGTTAGGTCATAAGGTTAGATGTCTTTTAAGGTCATATCTCTTTTCCAAATAAAGTTTCACAGCCTCATTCCATGTTCTAGAATCCTTAATAGGTGTTTAGAAGTCATAGCTTGCGCCATTTTGGAGAAAGTTTGAAACTATCTATGAAATCACTGAACTAGGAGTTTTCGTAGTGCGCTACGAAATCCCTAAATAACCCTGTTTCAGCATAAAAAAACTTTGTTTTCGGCTTTTACTAGTTAACTTCCATAAGGTTTCCTGAGCAGCTGAGAACTCAATTTTGAGAACGGAAAGAAGCTTTTCTTCCTAACATGTTGAACTAAAAAAATGTCTTTCATTTTCTTCAAATTCGTTCTGAGGTGGGAGTAATTTATGGTTAAACGTGCGCTATGAAACTGCTAGAAGTCAAGCTTTGACTTCTGGTTTTAGCAGTGTTTTTAAAGATCAGTTTCTGGTTACAGGAAAATGTATTTTGGAATTTTGATGGAGGTTTCTCTTCATAGACTCTCCAACTACAATACGTTATCTCACTTTCTTCATAAGTGTTTTCAGTTGGGAGATACTAACCTTTCATTGAGACCCTAATTTCAGAGAACGAATTTTGCCTCTTTAACACGTATTTTGCAAGGACGAATTTCGGATAACTGGAGAAGTGTTTTAAAAAACCAAGAGATTTTTTTGTTATAGACATCATGGACTACAAAAATAGCCTTCAATTTCAAAAAATGTGTCATGGATAAGGAGATAAAGGCTCTGTCCCACACGCCAATGTTCAAGGATCGTAAACCTAAAAACACGGAAACATGTCCCCTAATTTCTAGGGTGTGTCATCAGCAGTCAGGTGACAACGTGGGAAGCTTCATTAAATTTGACTTCATGAGGGTCCATCTGTCAAAGAATGCATTTAATGTTTATCTAAGGTGGTTTAATCATAATAAGGAGTTACACTCCTAACTGTTTTAGGTCTCTAGGACTGCTAGTTAGCTGTCATTTGCATTTAATAGTTAGTTTTAAGTGTCAATTGGTGTCACTGATGGAAAATTCAAATTCCCCTCATGATGGAGGAGGAATCTAAGTCATGTAATGAACTCTATATATTGGAGAAGATGTAATTCACAAAAGGTTGGAATTTTTTTTAAAGAACTCTCATATGGTGCTTTTGTGTAAGAGTTTGTTTTAAGGAATACAATATTTGGCTTTGCTTCTTCGGATTCAGAAGGAATTCAATGTTCAAAATGTCTTATGGTTATCCTCTTCTCATTAATTACAGTGGTATGAATTTATGATTACTTAGAATTCATTGGTTATTCTCTAACTTCCTTCATACATTTGTGGACTGTGTTTTCCTTTATGCTACTGATGTTCTCTCCATATGTTGAATTCTAGATGCCCTGACTTCCATGTAAAGCTAATATTATTTTCATACTGAAGCATTTCTTGACTCCATAATCCAAATGGATATTTATTAATTGTGTTCAACCATTCATATTTCCTCACTTATTTCATAGAGTTAGCCATCTAATTCATTATCAAAATCTTTAACCTAGTGACAAAGCCCTCTCAAGTTGAGGAGGCTAAGCCTCAGCCAAAAGTTGGTTTGAAAGAGTTACACAAGGCCTTCCTAATAAACAGCCTATCAGGTCAAGGTTTTTTCATAACACAACCTTTACTATGAAATAGAATTGGTCCGGATCTTCGTTCTCTACTCTGAATACTGACAGTTTTATCGTGCTCACCATATTGAACTGTGGTGGTGGCGAAGGTGGAGTGGGTGGAGATGGGATTGGAAATGGTGAAACTGGTGGCGGTGTAGGTGGCAGTCGTATGTACAGGATTCACTTCCTTATCAGACTTATTGCGCTTCATAGAAAAACTTTGGCGAGCTCTTCCTCAATTTCCCGTCGTGGTGAAATCAAGAGGCTATTTTCTATCTTTGCGCTACCTTCATTTCTGTAGATCTTCCCACTTCGCGTGGTCCCAAACATCAATTTATTCGCATAACCTTCTTTTCACACAATAGCATTTTGATCCAAGTGTTCAATGATTTAATGTGACCTACCTCGCGGTCCCTTGAGGAAGCGACGTTCCACCTCGATGTAGCTGACGGTCATATCTACGACAAACTCGGTGATAAATCCCCCTATAATTCAATCGAGTCAATGGTCCACAACACGTGTGATCTTATATTTTGATGCTTCTAGTCTTCACACCAATTCCAGAGTCCACGCAATCAGTTTTTTGATCCTATACCTTCCCTGATTGTCTGCTAGCTTCGAGATCCACTCGAATAGGTCAAAGGCGAAGGATGCAAAGAAAATTTCATGGATTTTCGTATATAAGTAGCGCTCTAACCATTGTTCCTTTGATACTCATGGATTCTGGTTTTCCTATGCTGTGAACTCATGAATATTTTTGTCCAACCACCCTTCAATTTATTTCTTTGTTGGATTCGAGTGACATGACATTAGAAATCCCTTATGTAGAATCTGATCCTAATAGTGGCACCATTTGTTGGCTTGTTGGGGCCTGACCCAGGTTCAGAGGTGATTTAGCCAAAAAAATACCAATACTACTGGCCCTTTTGGCAACACTCAGTAGAGCGTGGACCAAGGTCTCACTCGAAGTAGTATGGGAGGGTGCTAGAACCAGGTTTCCACACCCTAAAGATGTTGGATGGTTTCAAGTGTTAGTAGTTTGACCTAGCGTGCATGTTGTTATGTGCCTTACCTGTACCTCGTAGCCTGAGATGTTTCCTTCGTGCATCCCTACTCGGGGATTGAACAATGTTATTACCCAAGTCCTTACTCATAGCTTGATATTAGTTGATTAACTTAACTTATTTGTACGCTTCCAGTTATACTTAATAATATTCACAATTCATATAAGTGCACATAGAAAATAAAAAAATATAATTTCCAATGATATCAAACATCTAATAATTTAAGAACAAATACATGAAATTCAGATAAAACTTCTCTTTATTATTTTCTTCCTTCTGTTACAGACTCAACTCTTCCCTGCACACTCAACTGTAGGGGTCCACGCACTCAGCTGCAGACTCTACTAGGCCTCTGTGCACTCAGTTGCAAAGCCTCTTCCTACTACTACGACCCAAGATACTTAGTCACTTGCTTTATGATCACTATCTTATTCTATCCATCCATTGTATTACTTCATTCCCTCCTTTATAACTTAGAGCCTCACTCTATTTATACAATGTCATGGTCCATGGACCATGCATTGGCTGACATTACATTCAAAACTTAGTGCAAACAACCCTATGACTCTAACATATAATTCGCGCTTTGCGTCCACAATTCGCGGAGTCTTTATAACAATAACAACTCAAAACTTTGGCTCTGAGCCCCAAAACATGTTGGGGGGGTTCCATCCCAAACATGAAGTGCCATGTGGCAAGTCTACGCTTGATGGTAGATACATGAGAGAGGTACCATATCATGCTCAATGTGTAGAAATTTTTCTTTTGTGTCCATTTTTTGGATCTTGCTAGGCCACATGGTATGGAGACAAGGCTTGATGGTAGACCCTATGAATATTTGTATCATAATCCGTTTGGAGGTGCCAAGGAGTGTGAAACAACTGAATGCAATATTGGGTCATATGGGATACTATAGGAAATTCATCAAGAGTTATGCCTAGATAGCTGTGCTAATGGAAAAATTGTTAAAGAACGATGCTACATTCTATTGGAATGACGAATGCTAGAAGAGCTTGGATGTGTTAAAGGGGAAAATGGTCACCACACCAATCCTAGTCTTCCTGGATTGGAAGAAGGAATTTTATGTGCATGTGGATGTGTCATGTATTGTGTTGGGAGTGGTACTGACATAGGCTGGTGAAGGGGACTTGGATCACCCTATAGCATTAGTAAGTACGAAGCTGTCCAAAGTTGAGAAAAAGTATTCCACAATAGAGTGCAAAGGACTAACTATAGTGTACACAATCCAAAAGTTCAGGCATTATTTGTTGGGAAAACATTTTAATGTGTATACAGACAATTTGGCATTAAAATACCTAGTCAACAAGCGTTTGTTCAGGGGAAGACATACAATTTGCTGTTGTTGTTCTAGGAGAATGATTTTCAAGTTATTGCGAAACCAAGATGCTCGAATGCTGGAACGAATCATTTGTCGCACATTGAAATAGGAGAGGAACTTATGAATTTGGAGGAAGGACTACCCAACGCACATCTCTTTGTAGTACGCATCACAGACAACTACTTTGTAGATATTATACACTTCTTGATGATAGGTATGGCTCCAAAAATATACACAAGGCAACAAAAGAAGGAATTGGTGGTGCGCGCGATAGATTTTTTGTCAGAGCAGGCACTTGTACAAAATGGGATCAGATGAAATATTGTGACATTATGTGCTAGAGTTTGAATGAAACAACATCCTAGGTGGGGCTTATGGTGGAGCAGCAGGAGGTGTTACACAGTATTTTGTCATTGACCCCACATTCCCTAATCCCAAACATTGTCATTCCGTGTTATTGACATCTTCTTTGTGTCATGTTGCAAAATATGTGTCAATGTCTTCCTTGTCATATCAGGATGAATACCTCAATTCATTCCTGTTGGAGTAGACCCTTTTTAACCTCTATTTTTGGGTCGTTGTGGGTCATCAATTATTCTACCGACAAAGATGATCAAGATTGAACTAAGCCTAGTGATGTCAATGCCATATCATTGTGTTTCACTCGCCACAAGCTACTTTTGGTGAGGTTTTTAATAAATTGTCTAAGCTTCGGAGTGTAACAGCTTCATGGGTGGTCCTAGGGTTGGTTGTTGGATCAGATGAGCTAGGCTCTATCCTTTGGGATGGTTGTTCCACCCTTTGTGAAACCTCCCAAAACGATAAGCTCTTTCTCCCATCTTTTATGGAGGCTCGTCCTCCTAAGAATACCTCCTTTATAACTAAGATCTACTAGTTAGAGGTAGGGGAGTTAGAGAGTTAGAGGAGATTTTGGGAGTAGCTTCTAATGTAACTTAGCCTCAGATAGTTTTGTGTGGATTTGGCTTGATTGTGTGAGTGTTCTAGCATCATAATTTTTCCTTTTGGGTAGGAGAGAGAGTTATTCATCCTCTTGGTAGACAATTCATGAGTGAATGCTTGTAGAGATATGCTGACAAGACCCTTCAAGGAGACCTACAATGTCAAGGAATGGTTGTAAGTGTTACTTGAGTTCATATTAATACAAATCAATGGTTTATTTCCTATATCTTATGTCAAATTGCATATTGATAGCTTGAAGTTCCTTGACCCTTTAAGTAAATTGTTTTTATTGTATTCTATTATGTTTGTTGTTGTTCTCTGTATGTTGTTTTAGGTACAAAAATGATTAGAACAAGAGCTGGAGCAACACAACAAGAAATTCATCAAATGAGGATTTGAAGGTAGGCCTTGATGACATTAACTATATAAGGGAATTTTCTTTGATATTATTCTTGATGTGACTAGATCCACTCTAGGGCTAGAGGGGTTGCCTCTATCCACAGAGGGAACTTACCTACTTCACAGGAGGTCATTATGTAGGAAAATAAATAACGCATAAGATTCTATGCATTGGGTTGTGGTGGATGACCTTGTATAAGGATTGAAAAGCATATTGTAGGGTATGTGATGCATGCCAGAGGATGGGAAGACCCTCACGTAGGTATGAGTTCCCACTGAATCCATAGGTATTGCTACATCCCTTTGAGAAGTGGGCGATTAACTTTGTAGGACCAATTCAGCCTCCATCGATGAAGATGGGTGCACGGTACATCATCACATGACTCGGTACTTAACCAAATGGGCAGAGGCACAGCCTGTGAAGGACTATACAAGCACGACAACAACAAAATTTATGTTTGATTACATACTGAAAAGATTTGGTTGTCCAAAAATTCTAGTGAGCGATCATAGTACACACTTTATCAATGAGACAATCGATGCGATGATGGAAGATTTTCAGGTTTACCATCAGAAGAGCACACCCTATACCCTATTGGCTAATGGAACAATAAAATCTTTTAATAAGATATTTGAGAAAGCACTAACAAATGCTTTCAATGCTCAAATGAATGACTAGGATGTGCACGTACTCATGGTACTATGGGCTCACAAGATGACTTCTAAGAAGCTAAATGGACAAACACCGCTCATAGTAGTTTATGGCATAGAAGCTATGATGTCGATGGAGTACATTGTACTTAGTTTGCGCATAGCAGAATTCATAGGAATGGTGGATTGCAAAGACCTAGAGGAGAGGCTTACGCAACTAGTAAAGCTTGATGAGGATAGATTTCTAGCTAGATTCCATCAATAGGTTCAAAAGGAGTGTGAAAAGGCATAACACGATCGACACATCAAACTATGCACTTTCAAGGTAAAATATTTAGTTCTATTATATGACAACAATTTTGATATATTTCCAAGAAAATTTCAGATGCATTGGATGGTGCCCTATGTCATCAAGGATATTACCGATGGTGGAGTAGTTCAATTGGTAAAGATGAATGAGGAACCATTCCTAGGGCAGGTGAAAGGAAGCTGATTGAAGCCATACACTGACGATCTGGCTAGATGACTACATGGTCGAAGTAAAGTCTTAGCGCTACATGAAGCTGAAAGGAGGCATGGGACTATAAACTACCCTACCTAGGTTGGGGAGCTGCACGATTGGGGAATTTTGTGGAATGGAGGAATTTCATAGTGTGAGCAGAAACGCATGGGAGGCAATGCTATCCAAGAAGGGAACTCATAGGGTAGCTAGAAAGTGGGCATTATGGTCACTGTTCATGACTTGACAGTGGGAAAAAGGCTAAATGGATCGGGGGGGTGACATTTAAGTCGAAATTTAGGGGCAAGACGTTGGGTAGTGGATCCCCACATAGCGGGTTTTTGGGGCTTGTAGCCCGCATTTTGGTTAAGTGTAGTGTAAGACCTCATAAAATGCAGGCGCGAGAGTCTAGGGTTGTCTGCCCTAAAATAATATAATGTAATATACGGTATGTCGGCCTACCCATGGTCCACAGACCATGGGATTGTATAAATAGAGCGAGGCTCTAAGTGTAAGTAGAGTCTTAGCTTTGAGAAATGATATGGATTTTTGCAGGATGAATTAGCTCTAAGTCTGAGTCTTTTGTTGTAGTAGTAGTAAGAGGCTCTGCAGCTGAGTGTGTAAAGGCCAAGTAGAGTCCACAACTATGTGCACGAACCCCTGCAACTGAGTGTGTAGGGCAGAGTTGGGATTCTACTAGGATAGAGAATTAATAAAAGATAAGTTGATTTTCGAATATTCTTTGTCTATGCTTCTGTTATATTTATGCATCTCTTTACACTTTATGATTGCCCACACTTGTTATGAATGTTGATTGATTAATGAGAATATTGGGCCCACATAATTAATGAAGATCTAAAATAAACACACAATTACGATTAAGGATCTAGACAACACCTCTTTGTGCTCTTTACGAAGCTATGCAGAAGCACTTGAACAAGTTGCGAAGGAAAGATGGTTGCACGGAGCAGCACAAGCACGTAGGATTGGTTCTCGAACTTCCTAGCCTACATCAAGACATCCCTAGGGTGCAGAAGCCTGGTTCCAGCACCCTCCCATACTACCTCAGGTGAGACCTCAGTACATGCACCGCGGACAGTTGCTGAAAGCGACAGTAGTTCAGGATTTGTTTGGCTAAATCACTTCTAAACCTAGGTCAGGCTCCAACAAGCCAACAAATGGTTCTGCTGCTGAGACCAAGATTTCCCTAAGGGATGTCTGATGTCATGCCATTGGAACCCAACGAAAATTGAAATTGAAGAGCGATTGAACAAGAAGTTTCACGAGTTCATGACAGAAGAAAACAGAACTCCGCAGGTATCCGAGAAAAGGTGGCTAGATCACTACGTGTATACGGAAATCCATGAGATCTTCTTCGAATCCTTTCCCTCTAAACTATGCGAGTGGGTCACGAGGTTAGATGACAATCAAGGAATGTTTAAGCTCGACCAATCGATAGTGTGGACTCTAGAGTTAGTGTGCAGACTAGAGGCATTAGAAAATAAGATCACGCGAGCTATGGACCATTGGCTCGACTGGATAATAAGGGGATTTATCACTGATTTTGCGATAGACACAACTATGAGCTATAGCAAAGAAGAACAACATTTTCTAAAGGGACTGTGAGGAAAGTACATTAAAACATTGAATAGTTGGATTAATATGTTTTTATGTGAAAAGCGGGTTATGAGAATACATTAATGTTTGGAACGATGCAGAGTGGAAAGATCTACAAAGGTAGCGAGGGATTAGGAAATAGTCCCTTAATTTCACCTTCGCGAGAGAGTGAGGAAGAGCTCACTTGGGTTTCTCTGAGAAGTGTGGTTAGTTTGATAAGGTAGCGCATTCTGTAGTTATCACCTTCACTTATGCCATCACCTGCTTTACCTACATCACCTCCATCTTCACCCACCCCACCTCCACCAAACTTGTAGTTCAGCATGGCGACTACAATCAAGCTACTCATATTCAAAGGAGTAGGGAATGAGGATCCGGACTAGTTCTGGTTCATGGTAAGAGCAATGTGGGAAACACAAGGGGTCATGGATGACAACATTGAGAAGGCCATATTGTTGAGCATGCTATAGGATCATGTGCTGAAATGGTATATCAAGCACTCAAATGATCACCCAAATGTAGGAATAGCAGAGATCTAGAATGTGCTGAATAGAGAATTTAGTCGGTCGAAATCAGAGACACAATCAATCATCAAATTTAAAGAAATCACGATGCTTCTAGGCGAGACCGCCTGGGATTTGGATGAGAGGCTGAAGAGTACAATCCATGAGGCTAAGATGACAATAACAGATGCGCAACACCATGCATGGTTTGTGGCGTCTTTGACACCACACCTCAGGACAACACTGTCACAACAAAAGCTTTCAACCTAGGCTGAAGCATTGGAAATGGCGATGAGGTTGCATGAAACACTGATATAGGATCTGGGGTTGGGAGTCCAACAAATCCTCATGCAACTACAAAATTTATGCTTGGAGATGTAGAGTTTGAAGTAGGATAGGGCACCATGGCTAGAGGCACGCGAAGAAGTGTGGTGCATAAAATGCAAAGGCCAAGGCCAAGGCCATGACAAAGACCGTTGTCTAGTATTCATGAACTACTTGGTAGGAGGGGGACCAATGCCATTGAGACTAGAGGTACAGGCAGGGCCAAGTGTGGCACCCACACTATGGTGCGCAATCTGTCAGATCAGAGGAAAGCACATGACAGATAACTGTCATTTGTTGCAGAAGTATACACAGACTCCCTAACAATTCTTTTTGTAATTTTTGTAGATTGGTGGGCCATGACGAGTGTACTTATCGCAGTTATGAGTTAATGATGGAGCAGACCCCAGCATACAGAATGCAGATGGAAACGCGAGGCCTCGACCCATCCACAGGGATGGCACGCGCTAGATTTGAGGGCCGAGGTCGAGGACGAGGAGGAATGGGACCAGTAAGGGGCTGCGGGTAGTTAATTCGTTACAATTGCAGAGGACCATGGAACTATGCCCTCAATTGTACCAACCTTATGAGAGTATCTTGTTCATACTATGCTTAGTTCGATGCTTAGTTGAAAATTAGAACTAGACATGGAAACAGGAAAAGTGACAATAATTCCATGTTTAAGCATCCAAAAAGCTATGCAGAATCATGAACGAAGTTCACCAGGTAAAACAAATTGACTGGGACCTACGCGTACCAGCAGTTCGATGGGCCTATAGGACCATGAGCAAAAACTAGAGCGTGGAAGCGATGCCAACACTAATGAGAGGAGATGAAACCATAAGATCAAAGAAGAATCCCCATACCACGGCTCCCATAGTTAGAACAATACGAAAGGACCCAGGTAAAAGAATTATGCAGTTAGAGAAAGTCATTCATCGAGGGAACTTGAACCTTCACGAACTCAAAGAAGCTTGGGTACGACTGACATAGAAAAGCATGTTAATATAAGTGGAAATTAGAAAATTTGAAACTGAAATCACACAAACATGTCACAGTGATGGAAGGGAAAGACAAGATACGGCCAACCATACCACCGCATTAGAAGATTGTCGTTGAGAATTTCTGGCTCTACTACCATGGCTGCGACCGCACCTTATCAGACAAAGTAATGAAGGGAGCACATAGTTTAAGGAAGAATGTGAGTCACTGGCTAACAAAACCATAGCTAAGGAAGGCCTACGGACCGGGTTGAAAGGTGACTAGAAGCCTTGCACCACGGGTGCAACCACCTAACTATCTGTAGGAAGCACAGTCTCAGCATTGCAAGTAGTTGAAAGAGAGCGTGAGACTATAAAAGAGTCTGTATCAGAGCTGCACAACAAGGAGGTTGTGCACAGGATCGATATGTCAAGGGTCGCAACCGCACATAGGGAGCTACACTGCTACACGAATAGGCTGGGGGGTAACCGTTGGTTTCACTGTTCATAAGAAGAGGTCTAGTTTAAGGAAAATAGGAGTGGACAGCGGGAAATTAACACACGAATTAAGAGCTTGATTTGAGATGATATGCCACCAAAAGGACATTAATGACTCAGAAGTGGTAGGAAGGGTCAAATTCAAATTCAAAAGATGCTATAAAAGCACTAGGGCTAGCCACAGGGCAACACTTGGTTGTTTGAGAATTGAGCAAGTACAGTGGACTAAGCGCAAAGTACGCTTACCACCCTTGATTGAAGACATGATGATAGCTGCGAGAACAAGAGTGCAATTCGTGAAAGTTACCCTGGAGCCCCGTATGGTCTAGGAGGAGCCTAGGGAGGGGGTAGCTACATTAGATGTTCTAGTCAGCACACACACCGCGACAGCAGAAAGACAAGCAAAGAATGATACCAATCGATGTATCACCATAGAACCCATGATTTAGTAAATTTTCAATGGTAGAGAAGGGCAAAGTCGTCACCCTTGAAGCAAAGGAGGAGGAGGAAGACTTGCAGTCTCTGATCACCCAAATTGAGGCGCATGATGATGAGGAGGAGAATGTCTCACAAGTTCCTTCTATGATAAAGTTACAACCCTACAGCCCCCCGTGGAAGGGGAAAGCCAAGATACTGAAGGACCTGGAGGCCATGAAGAGTTCACTACAGACCCCGCTCCTTTCGAACAAAATAAGGTTCGAAGGTCTACCATTAAGATAGGTACCTAATATGAAGTTTGAATATTGGGACCTCACGGACAACAAGAAGTTCCTACAATTGGCCGTAGAGAAGTTACTAAAGCAAAAATGGTTACGCGGTGTGGAGAGGGATAGGTTACTCCATCTGTGCTAGATATCCCACTACCACCACATGCCCATCACCATTTTTGTCATCCAACAGCTACTGTGCCTGGGGCATGATGGGTATCTCTGGCTGGAGGAGCCAATTCCCATCATGGCTGATCTAATTCACCATATTTCTCGACTGCCCATCAAAGGAGATGACCCTACAGCCATAGCAAGAAAGAGCAATGACTTGGCCCTCGCAGAAGCTATGAAGGCCAAATATAAGATGGAAAAGAGAAAGCAAGGAGACGTAATAGTGAGCATCAAGGACCAAGGGGTGTGTGTAGCCACCCAACTACTGGTTGGCAAGATAATAAGGAAATGTCGCGTAGATGAAGTGCTAGCATCTATAATTGCATTGGTAGAGCAATGCGCAAAGGGGTTCTAGTTCAATTGGGTGCAGTTTTTCTGCAACGAGTTTTTGACAAAATGTAGGGAGGCCCAGGAGCAAGGTAAGACCTTCCACTATTTGTGGTTTCTCTTATCCATCCTATTGGTTGTGTGGGAGCTGCTGGATGACAGTTAGTTTCCCACTATTGAGAGGGACCTACCCCAATCTGTGATGTACATCTCACTATGGGTTACAAAAGACACAGTGAGGATTCACAAGATAAATGTGTTCTCGGTGTTCGTGGAGGTGACCATTCGAACATGGATCAACCGCATGCCGCATTTATCCTTGATAGTCCATAACAACTTACAAAGCGTCATATAATTCAAGGTGGATATGCACAACCTGTATATCCGAGCATGCAAGGATCCCCCATGAAAATGGGTGAAACTCCCGTTCATTGCCACTCATGATGAGATCTTCGCCGTAATGGAGTCATGGCGTCTCGAGTGGTGTGCATCGGATTTGGCAGCAATGGATAATATCGCAGCACATCAATGGAAGAAGGACATCAAGCTACGCATCGCACAATTTTCTAAAAAAAGGTGCTAAGAACAAGAAGTGGACATGCAGCTGAAGGCGGATGAGGCAGCAGTGGTAGCACAGATGGCAGAGACCACAACCGCACCAACCATAGAGCCTGAGGAAGGCTAGGAAATGTCCATGGAGCTAGACATATAGGGGGAAGACCAAAAAAGGGAACGCATGGACCCTACACCGAAATCAACTCAACTCAAGAGGCCACGCATCCATGAGAAGCCAACCCCGTGGAAAAAGACAAAGGCTTGCGAGGGAGACCTTGTTGACATTGGTGAAATAGTTTGCGATGCCAACAACGATGCTTTTGAAGAATTAATGATGGAGCAGACAACTATGTTGGGGGTGCTCAGAGCGCAGTTGCTGGCATTACATGTGCGACCACTAGGAATGATGACACCACACCTTTTGGAAGGTACATCCAAAGCTGAGCAGATGTTGTGCACCCACACAAGGAACACTTTTTTGTTACCAAAAGGTGCAGACTTAGCAACAACCAAGGATAAAATAGCCACGATAAGTGAAATGAGGGGCTGGGGGTTGAATTTGGTCGCCCTTCCTAGGGAATCCCTATAGTAGCTATAGGATGGGGTAACTGCTGAGCTCCGCACCGTCCAAGTCCTGAGTGAGCATAAGCTAAATATAGAATAGCCCAGCCTATAGTGTGGTGACCCATTTGCACATACGCCGGGGTTCGAACAGGCCATGGAGGATGCCTGTAGCAACATACCAGAGTTGGCCATATCGGCGGTACTCCCAACACCAGACAAGATTCACCAACTGACTGATGGAGTCCACAAGGCCAAGGAGGAGGCAGTGAAAGTTCAGTTGGAGCTAAACCTACAGATAACTGAGTTGTGATTGAAGGCATAGCCCTCCACACCCCCAGAAGTTAGAGAGTAGCGTGGCCGCTCTATCGAAATAGGGCTAGAGTGAATTAGCTAGGCAACACAGGATTGCACCAGGATGTTTGAGCAAGCACTCACCATGCTTACGCACCAACAGGAAGACCCGAGTGTGCAACACCTAGAGGCCAAGACGCATGAGCTACAACAGGAGTACAACAATTTCTAGGATACTGTGCAGACAATTTCCCTTACTCAACGACTCGCCCGACTGCAGTAGGTAAGAGCACTGAAGGACCAATTAGACATGCCGCGCCACGATGAAGCCGTGCTCAAGGAATGCATCCAACCTTGGATCGATGAAGTGTTCACCATTACAGCTACCATTGAGGTGAAGCTAGCAAAAATGTAGGCACTTTCTAATATTGGACAAGAAGGTGGCGTGTTTCTGAAATTTTAGAGATTCGGATCCCGTAGATACAACAAACAACTGAACAATGTGTTACAGATACCCAAGCTGCATGCGACCTACTGGATGAACTCCGCGCAAAGATCGTTGTTCTAGCAGAGTGAGTTAGGACGAGTCACAATGATTGTTTTGGGGACCTGTTGGGTAGTGGATCCCCCCATAGTGGGTTTTTGGGGCTTGTAGCCCGAATTTTGGTCAAGTGTAATGTAAAACCCTACAAAATGCGAGTGCAAAGTGCGAGAGTCTAGGGTTGTCCTCCCTAAAATAATATAATGTAATATTTGGTGTGTCGGCGTACCCATGGTCCACGGACCATCGAATTGTATAAATAGAGTGAGGCTCTAAGTGTAAAGAGAGTCTTAACTTTGAGAAATGATATGGGGTTTTGGAGGATGAATTAGCTCTAAGTCCAAGTCTTTTGTTGTGGTAGTAGTAAGAGGCTCTACAACTGAGTGTGCAGAGGATGGGTAGAGTCTGTAGCTGTGTGCATGTACCCCTATAGCTGAGTGCATAGACGACAGGTACAGTTTGTAGCTGTGTGCGTGGACCCCTATAGCTGAGTGCGCAGGGCGGAGTTGGGATTATACTGGGATAGAGAATTAATAAAAGGTAAGTTGATTTTGGAATATTTTGTGTCTATGCTTCTGTTATATTTATGCATCTCTTTACAGTTTATGATTGCATGCAATTGTTATGAATGTTGAATGATTAATGAGAATATTTGGCCCACATAATTAATTAATATCTATAATAAATGCACAGTTAGGATTTAGGATCTAGATAGCACCTCTTCTCTCTTTACATAACTACATGGAAGTAGTTGCACAAGTTGTGAAAGACAGATAGCTGCAGGAAGCAGCGCAAGACCCAAGATTGG
Organism: Pinus taeda; assembly: GCA_000404065.3. Classification (NCBI taxonomy): domain Eukaryota; kingdom Viridiplantae; phylum Streptophyta; class Pinopsida; order Pinales; family Pinaceae; genus Pinus; species Pinus taeda. The sequence goes on from APFE031633924.1 coordinate 35,683, forward strand.
TTCGTGAACTTGCCAGCCTGCATCAAGAGATCCCTAGGGTGCAGAAACCTGGTTCTAGCACCCTCCCATACTACCTCAGGTGAGATCTCAGTCCGCACACAGCGGACTGTTGCTGAAAGGGCTGATAGTTCGTGATTTGTTTGGCTAAATCACCTATGAACCTGGGTCAGGCCCCAACAATCCAACACAAGATCTGTGAAAATATGTCACCAATACAACATTTATGAACAAATTTTGGGGGTAATGGTCGGATTTGAATTCTAAAATGCCTATAAATTAACAGTGGCTACCCAGGGAAAAACACTTGGCATTTTGAGAATTGAGGGGTTGAGCTCTCAGACATGTATGAAATGTGAGAACTTTGAAGCTTTGATAGTGAGTCCATTTTTTGAGAGGTTGAAAAAATAGATACAAGATTTCTTTTCCAGTATTATGTTGGTGCCTGCAGAAACTATGAGTGTAGGAGATGCAATGGCACTTGAGGGAACTACCTCAGAAGTAGCAATGGCAGTGGAGGGAGATACCCCAAAGTTTGAGAGCATCAAAGTACCAGCAGAAGTGCCCAAATCATCAAGGACACTCAGGCCAATGCCTATGCCGAACTGAGAGGGTCAAAAATCAAAGAAAGAGAAGAAGAAAGTGCCACAACTGGTGCGTGCATCACCCAGAGGTCACCCGCAAAAGGAAAATCCCACCGTACATGAGAAGGGAAAGCTAATTGACCTTTAACTTGAAGAGTATGTTGAGGAGATCCTTATGGATGAGGAAGAAATTGACATGGGGGAAAATGATGTTGATGTTGAGGGGTCTGACCCTATCTCTAATTTTCCCAAGTACATTCCTCCATGCAAAGGCACGACAAAGGTTCCGAAGGACATCAATTAAAACAAGTTCACACTGCATACACCCTTACTGGCAACCAAAATTTCCTTTGAAGGACCACACCTGGGGTGTGTCCCCCTATTAAAATTGGAGGATTGGGATTTGGATGATGCAGAGTGCTTTCCCCACTTAGCCACAGATCAATTCATGCACTGCGTCTTCTACAAAGACTCTGGTGTGACCATGTTGGAGCCAAGAAAGTGGTTAAGAGGGGTGGATAAGGTTGGTCTATTAAACAGGTTGAGGGTACCGCATTACAATTGGACACCAATAACCATGATAGTGATCAAGTAGCTACTTTTCTTGGTGCATGATGGGTGTCTATGGCTAGAGGATCCGATAGCGATCACTGACACACTGATCCATAGGATCACTTGGTTGTCATACGTAGGATAAAATTTGGCCATGACATTTGGAGGAAAGCTAGTTGACTGTGACCTCACCAAAGAAATGAAGGATAAAGTTAAGGTCACAAAGAAGTCATGCGGCTACTTCATCACAAGCATAACCAACCTCGCGGTCAAGGTATCCATTAAGATCCTGGAAGGAAAGATTATGAGGAAGTGGTACACAAATGAAGTGCCAACACTAGTAGTGTCATTAGAAGCCCAGTGCGCAAAGGTCATACAATTCAACTGGGCGTGCTACTTTAGTAGAGATTTCCTCACGAACTAGAGAGAGGCGAAGGATCAAAGAAAAGCGTTTCACTCTACATGGTTGATGATGTCCATAGTGCTGGTCGCATGGGAGTTACCACAAGATAGTCAGTCTCCTCTGGTCATGTAGGACCTATTGGAAGAAGCAAATTTTGCTTACTTTGGGCTATGAAGGACCCCTAAAGGGTTAGGGACATCAAGTCTTTTGATGGAGATGAATATCCACATGGCCATCAACCGCAAACCCCGATTATCAATAACCGTTTATGAGAAACTGGCATAGTATGTGTATTTCAAGGCAAACTTCCACTGGGTCTCCAAGCGTGCATAAAAGTATCTTGAACAAAAGTGGTATGACCTTCCATACTTGGCGAAAGACGATGCAATCATAGCGCTCCTAGACTACTGGCCTGTAGATTGGCACACCGCTTTGGACTTGGAAATTAGGTCTAGCAAGTCTAAAACACAATGAAAGAAAGGAGAGGCCAAGTGGAAGATGGAAAAACTAGAAGAAAAGAGGAAGAAGGAGGTTGAGGACAAAGCCAGGGTAGAGCGCACTCCCAAAAAACAGATAGAGGAAGAAGAGGAACACAACTCTCACAAGAGTCAGAAGTTGCTTTCCCTAGAAACAGAAGAGGAGGAGGAACAATAGAGAGGGCAGGGAGGAGCGGACCTAGAGGCTACTCCATTTCAGATTAATTTCAATAGGGAACCAAAGAAAGTAGGGCCACAGAATAAGTCCAAGGCTAGCAAGACTTCCCTCGACCGAATCACCTTGATAGAAGGTGATCTGAATAACATTAGTGATACGGTGAGGGATGTCACCATGGAATTGTTACAATAGTTCCATCAGTGGTAGAAACATGCCTTGGGTGCCATTTAGATGGATCTGTGTGAGCTGCAGATCCAGGCATCACAGTTGGAGACCAGTGTGGGTCACAGTAGTTCGGTGTCAACCAGCTTGGCACTTGGGACATTTGAAGCAATAGAAATGGTTCACCCCTTGGACCACCGGTTTATCACACTGCCAGATGGAGCGATGACTACGTAAGTAGAAGATGATTGGGTCACTATCCATGCCCTCCAGAAGGTCAGGCTAGACTTGGCCACACTTCCAAGAGAAGCCCTTCACACCCTGCATGATGGTGTGATCGCAGAACTTCGATCTTGGGAACAACAAGAATTGAACATCATCAGTGAGAAGAAGGTGAACAATGCCCAATGTTTGATGAGAATACTTCTGCCATCAAGCTCTTTAAGGCTATCATGGCGAAGACTGAGCGCACTACCAAGGTAGTGGCAGAGGCATGCAAATTTGTCCCTGAGTTGGATATTCCTGAAGATGCACTAGTGTATGAACGAATTTGGAAGCTTGCTGCTGGAGTAAGTGGTGCGAGATTAGAGCTGGTTAAGGTTCAATTGAAACTGAACCTTAAGATCATAGAAATTGTGTTAAGGGACCAACCCTCAACTCTGCTAGAGGTAAAGGGGTAGCGCAAGGCCTCCGACAAAAATGTAGTAGCCATTGTAGAGAGTGGAGTGAAGGTGTGCATAATGCTCTTTGAGAGGTGCTCGAAGTAGTTACCAATTTAAAGGAGGATCCAACCTTGCAAAGGTTGGAAACAGAGGCCCGAGAGCTACAATAGAGATATGATGAAGTCAAAGTGACAGCGCGCACCATCGTCCTTACACAAAGGCTAGCAAAAATGCAGGAGGCAAAGGCGCTAAAGGAGAAAGTGGAGGCAACACAAAAAAATGAGGGCATCCTAAAGGCCAAAATAGGGCCTTGGATTGACGAATCCTATGCACTCACAACCACCATCAAAGGAAAACTAGCTAGTTTGTAGGGAACGTATTAGAAGGTATAAGCAAATGCCATAGGGCTAGTGAGAGAGCACCTAGTCAAGCAGGTAAAGTAGGAGGAAACCTCGTGCACCACTAAAGTTGTAGTCGTACATGAGGAGATGGGAGGTATTCACAACAAGATCTCCATGTCAGTAGAGTGACTTGAGGGTGAGTCACCAGATTTGTGTTGGGGGATTGTTGGGAACTGCTCCCTTCATGTCAATTTTCGGGTTAAAAGCCCAAGTTTCGGGGCTAAAATATGAAGTTTTGTGTAAAGGAATGTAAAGTCTCCACATTTTGTAGTTGTTGAGTGTGAATATGTCAAGAGTCAATAAAGTGTTTCTGTCCTTCTTTTGTGTAAAGGCATGTTAGCTTTAGAGATCTACCCATGGTCCACATACCATAGGAATGAATAAAAGGGGAGACTTAGAAGAGTCTAACGGGGATAGTTCATAATTGATACCTGATGTTAATGAATGTAATGGGTTAGTGAGAGTTAAGAGAGAAGAGTATTAGCATAGGAAGAGGCTCTGCAGCTGAGTGCACAGAGACCTAGGGTAGAACTCCACAGCTGAATGAGTAGATCCCTACAACTATTTGCATAGGGCAATCAGAGTCACTACTAGAAATCTGGATTATTAATAAAGAGGAATATTCTGCAATATATGTGTATGCGTTATTTTACATCTCTTATGAATGTTGTGATTAAGTTATCTTGAATACTGAAGTATGAAGTAATGCTATATTGATGCGAGAACCTACGTATTTTACTTTTTCACATGAACACAAGTAGGAATATCTATTTACACAAAGATAACCATAATGCATGTTAAAGCAACTAATACTTAAACGAATCTGGGTAGATAAAGAAGTAAGATTAATTATAGGGGTGTGTAAGTGCATGATCTATCTATTTCAGTCCCGCGAAGGATGACCATAGACTTTCATAGAGGCTTCAAGGACGAATAAGAGAAGTACTTTGATAGGTCCTAAATGGCTGATTGATCTATGCGAAGGAAGGTTAGGGAAAAGAACCAACATCAAAACCATCTCAGGGTGCAGAAAGTTGGTTCCTACATCCCCCTACACTGCTTCGGGTGAGACTCTAGTCCGTTATCCACAGATTGATGCCAAAAGGGCGAGTAGCGTAGGGATTTGTAGGGATTTTCTTAGCATTGTGATAATCATTATCCACACCCCTAGTCATATTAGGAAAGTCACCATCTTATTCAAAGTGATAGACATCATCATGATCATATAAAATCTAGAACTGAGGATAACGTGTATGCTCACCTTCTACTGACTACTCTATCCTCCAAGGTGTGGAGGCTACCCATAAATGAGTAAGTAAGCTCGGTCTATGTAGATCGCGTTATGCTATGCATTCTATATAGGTATGTATGATTTTTCTTACGATCGATTTTGCTTTGCTTGACCAAGTTGAATATATATAATATAATTATATATATATATATATAATATATATATATATATATATATAATATATATGGAAACTGTTTGGTCAATTTAGTGTGATCTAAATTGCTATTTATAATGTCAACCTGGGGTTCGTAAACTGACGAAGTGAGGTGTAATATATGTACTTAGATAACCATTTCCTTAGGCTTTTGTCGTTTTAAGCTTTTTAGTTTGTTTTTGGATTTTATTTTTCTTTAATGTGTGATGATGAAAGTGAAGTGTGAAGTGTGTGGAGTGTAAATGGTGATGATTTATAAACTTGAAAAATGCTCAAAAGAAAGTTTTACAGTAACTGAAATGAAATCAATTCTTAAGAGAAAACAAAATGCATCAAAAAGCAAACTAATGGCAATGGCCCAGTATCCTTGCTACTGAAAATGAAAAGAAAGAAAAAACTTGGAAAACAACTCAAACTTAAAGCAAGGCAACTAATTCACATTACTTTAACTTTTCAGATCCTTTGCCCTTTGGCTCAATCTACCTGATGGGAAGTAATCATAAACAAGTTAAGTAACATGATATTTAACTGTTCAAGAAAGTAAATTGCATAAAAGAAACTAATCACACTACTTGAATTCTTCAAATCCTTTACCCCTCAGCTCAATCTACCTTGGGGAAGTAATCATGAACATACCAAGTAATATGATAACTAAATGTAAATTGCAAAAAAAAGAAATTAATCACACTACTTAAATTCTCTTAGTCCTTTACCATTCAGCTCAATCTACTTTATGGAAAGCAACCATGAGTAAGTAATATGAAAACTAAATCACACTATAGTTAGTAATATTCTGATCTCCTGCTGATATAGTCATTTGACCACAGAAAGAAATCATAAATTGTTAAGCAGTATGATATCTAACTAGCAGAAAAAGAAATAAACAAATAACAACTTGAAAAGGACAATGCTGAATGTAAAATTCAGAAAATAAAGGTTAGAAGGAAGGACAAGATGATCTCATATGCCAAAAGTTATTAAAAAAAATTAAGAATTTCTCGGGCTGCCTAAAAGAACCTGCAAAAAGCACTAATCAGTTTACAGTTCTAAGAAAACAAAAGTAAAGATATGAACAACAGAAACATAAAACATATTATGTACAGATTAATGATAAAACAAAAGCATAATGAAACTAAACAAACACTTTACAAGGCTTCAGCATGCAGGGGCACTCTGCCACTTCAGCCAATCAAATAATCACACGGCTATCTTCAGAAAAGTCTTCTCATGTATTTAAATCAACAACATATAAAACAGTGGGGTGATAAGATAACCAGCAGCGCGGAAATTACATAAACAATTCATAGTTTACATGTATCAAAAAGTCTCTCTACAGCGTTCAATAACGCATTATTTATAATGCAAAATACTACGGCTAACTAAACAACTACTGCGCTATTAACTACGTTGCCATAGACACGTAGATCTCTTCAGCCGAGATCTAGTGTAACTGTCGTTATGCTTCTTAAATCTTCAGAGTGGTTGGATGTCAGATTCACTGTTCAAGAACGATCTCCAGGTGCGCTGGTGCCTTCGTGAGCTGAGAACTAGGCCACGTATCATTCATGTGCCCAAAACAGTGACGTGCCACCGCTGAACTCTTTGGTTGGCCTCATATTTGACTTTGGTTGACCGTGGCCTCTAATGGATGATTTGGCCGGTTCGAAGGGACATGATCCATGTACATTCCATCTAGAGCTTGCCCATGTAGCCCGTTCCTTCAGAGGACACCTGGAGCACAACTTTTAACAAAATAGTTGCAGAATCCTGTGCTGGCTGCAGAATCCTATGCTGGCTGCGGAAACTGAGAAGTTTCCACAACTACATGAACAAAAAAACTAAACCAAACAACATACGTCAGTATAGTTAGAAAACCATATAAACAATCCTTTTTAGACTATAATGCAATGATTTAACCACTGGATGAGTGAAGTGAGTGGAGAATGAGGGTTAAGAGGGTGTGTAGGAAGGTGCAAGGTTGAGGCTCAACGTACCCCCACTGTGAAGGTGTTGCATGTCCTCATGCAACCAAAATTGAGTGATTTCCCTTTTAATCTACATGCTCTGAGGTTTCTCCGAGGACATCTAGTCCTCTTTTCTTTTTCTTTGATGCCATCATCATAATCATCCTTGGTTTTCTAACCAGACATTTAAACTTGAGGTTAATTAGAGCTCTACTTAACTTTTTGCATCTCTTTTTTAGTCTTCTATTCTTCTTCTGCCACAGTCCTAAATGGAGCATGGTATTATCATGGACCATTTTGTCTACTTTACCCTGCTCTTTGAGTGTTTCATTTTCTTGTATTATGTGTCTATTTAGGACTTCCAGCTCAAATACTTCTTGTTTCAGAGACTGAATCTGTGCATCGAGTGGCAGAGAAGTGCTTGGTCCTACAGCTGATTGTTCTAGGGATTCTAGGTAATTGTATACCTCTTGCTGATTAGGATCCACCTCAGGTGATTTTCTATGTCTGAACTCAAAATATTGTGGAGGAGGACTGCTTGCTCCTTCTTGCCGAAAAGGACTTTCCTCTCGTGGAGGACTTGTTTCAAGGCTTGGCTGTTCTAGAGATTTCTCAAGTATTTCTTCACTAAAGTCAATAAAGTGAGACTGATCTCCCTTGGTTTTCTTCCATTTTCCTTTTAGCCAAGAGCTCCTTCTCAAGGATGAACTCGTACTTGTCTTTTCTGCACTCTGTTTCCCTTTCTGTTGTTTCTTGGCCAAGGCAGGAGCTTTGAGATCCACTAGCCTTTGTGACAGAGGCTGGTAGTCTTCTTCTAAGGATTTCTCAGGTGATGGAGAGACCTTTTGAGTGGTTATTTTTCCCTTTTCTCTCTTTTGTTTCTTATTCTTGGGTTGATCTTCTTCCTCTTTTTGGACAGTTTCCTCAATTTATTTTGTAGGGGAGTCTTGGGCTGTAGCATTTTTATCCCTCCTCCTACTTTTCCTTGGGATTTTTGATGGACTACTTCCAGAGGCCTCAGCGGGCTCTTGGAAGTAGTTTCTTGTTGGAAGTTGTTCCCAAGTGTCCTTGGTTTTCTTTAATTGTTCCTTAATCAGAATTCTTATGAGCCCATGATGATAGAGATGTGGTTCAATGTTACCTACATTCTTTTGAACCGTAACACTCATCTTCTTTAAACTTGCTAGCAGAAAATGTGGTAAATTAAGAACGTGGCCATCCATAAAATTCATCATTAACGTCACATGATACATGTACATAGAGCCAAAATAGCCCTCACATGTAATAAATTTATGTATGACCAATAATAAACCAGACCATTCTTCTTTCAATACATGCACAGGGATACCTCTAGCGAATACTATGGTATCCATACCTTGATTTCGTAGCATTGTTCTCCAGATTTGATCATCTACGCTCCTATTTTTGAACCATCTTTCTCCGTCTTGGGGCAGGCCTGTAGCTGCTGCTATTGCGGCTTCGGTCACCACAAACTTTAAGTCTCCCACCTCCACTGTCTGTCCATTAAAGGACCTTGCAAAGGCTTTAGTCACTTCCTTATTATACCCTTTGAACATCTGAATAAACCGGAGCCATTTGGCTTTCTTTAATAACTCCTTGACTTGGGGATAACCCTCCAAGTATTTTGATCCTTCCGGCTCGGCTCTCAGCAGTTTTCCCATTCTTGGCTTTAAATTCACTGAGGGTTTTTCTACGTATGAGGGTTAAGCAAGAATGGCTCTATCACAGAGTTTTTAGGAGAGACTGTAGTAGCTGTAATCGGGGTTTAGGATGACTGTAGCGGCTGTAATCAAGGCGTCAAGCAAACTGTAGTGACTGCAGTCGGAAACAGAGGAAATGCCCGAATCATAGGAAAAGCAATGGGTGAGCAGTGGTGACCGTGAACGAGTTCATAAAATGAAGCATGAGTATATGCGGGGGTTATGATATGAGTGGAGTAACGACATGATTCTCCTGAGTTAGGTGATTGTATGTGAGATTTACATGTATCAAGTAGATGGCTGCGGAAATTATGTCTGGGAAGAGCCGTAATACAATAGGTCACGTCTTAGGAGTACGAGTCATAAATAGAAGTATAGTCGTTTTTAGTTTGAACTCGGAGTAATCATAAGACCGTTAGGAAAAATGAATGCGAGGTGTATGGAATGGTATTGCGGAATAGGAATGGTAGTGGGTGAATAATTAAATCATTACATATAGAAGAACCGGTCATGGGTTAATAATTATACATAATGATGACTTGAAGTGTTGTTTGATAGAGAGTTTTGATCATACCTTTGGACACTTGTCATTCTTTGCTTAATATTTCTAACCAGTTGCTCCTTTTTTTGATATTTTGAAGATTCCCCATGTCCTTAGCTCACGTACACCTACATTACATGCTTTTGGCACTAACAGTTGATTTTATTTTGAAAACAGAGTGATGCTGGCTGCGGAAATCGTTTCTAGCTGCAGAAACAGGTTCCAGCTGCAGAAACGGTGGCCAGCTGCGGAAACTGAAACAACACCCCCTGATCTGCACAAAGATAGTTTAGAGGAAAATAGCTGAATGAAAATAGTCCTGAAAGGGGACCTTTATTGATGAAATGGAATGAAATGAAAATGGAGTGAAAATGGAGTGAGAATGATGATGAAAATGAAATGGAAGTGGAATGAAATGGAATGAGTGAGTGAGATGGAATGAAGATGGAAAGAACATGAGAGGAGAGATTTTTTTTTTTGGAAAATATAGAGTGTCAGGTACCCCTGATTTTCACTCCATATTTTCTGTATAAGACTGCCAATCAATGATTTTTTTTTTTTTTTTTTTTTTTTTTTTTTTTTTTTTTTTTTTTTTTTTCCAGAACTACAAGAAACCAAGATTAGGCTGATGGGGGAGAAGGATTCTTCTCCACCAGCCTTATTGCAGAATTCTCTAGGAATATTTTGACAAACTCTTCTCTGGAAAGTGGCTTATGATAAACTTTCAATCGGTGGCCATTCACAATAAAAGGAGTCTGAGATTCATCAATGGTCTTGATTCTTACTGCTCCATTGTCAAAGACTTTATCAATCTCATATGGCCCAAGCCAATCAGTCTGAAACTTTCCTTTGAAGTCTTTAAATTTGGAATCAAACAGAAAGGCCCAATCTCCTTCTTGAGACTTTCTCTCTTTAATATATCTGACATGCCACTTAGCTCTTTGATGTTGAACTAGATCAGTTCTTAGGATTGCATCTTGTCTGATTTCATCTAGCTCATTCAGCTGTTCCATTCTGTGCTTTTGGGCTTCTGATAGATTCATCACCAACTGAACTGCCATCTTGAAGGTCTTGACTTGAAACTCAATGGGGAGCAAGACTTCTTTCCCATAAACAAGTTCATAGGGAGAATGTACTGTTGTGTTCCTCCATGTAGTTCTGTAGGCCCATAAGGCTTCAGGAAGCCTTTCTGCCCAATCTCTTCTATGGAGATGAATGGTTTTAGTGATGATGCTATCAAGAACTTTATTTGTATATTCCACTTGACCATTTGCTTGAGGATGGTAAGGAGTAGATTTTCTATGCTTGATTTTATATTCTTCCATCAGCTTCTCCATCAAGTTAGATGTAAATTGACTTCCCCGATCTGTCACAATTTCTCTTAGGACACCAAAACGAGTAAAAATATCCTCAAAAAGAAATTTAACAACTGAATTTTCAGTGGCAGAAGGCAATGCCTTGGCTTCTACCCATTTAGTGACATAATCAGTGCAAACCAATATATATTTCTTTTGTCTAGATGGTGGATTAATTGGTCCAATGAAATATAAAGCCCATTTTTCAAAGGGTTCGATGAGTACCTATGGTTGTAATGGCATTTCATTTGAAAGAGTCGGTCTCCCAACTCTCTGGCAGCTGTCACACCTTCTGACATATTGTTTTGCATCTTTGAAGAGAGAAGGCCAATAATATCCTAAAGAAAGAATTTTATAGGCCATCCTCTTGTCAGCAAAGTGTCCGCCGCAAGGTTCATCATGACATGCCTTGAGGATGTCAAGCATTTCATCTTCCCGAACACATCTCCTGATCACACAATCTAG